>JBAMBP010001684.1:0-39192 GCA_037044515.1 Phortica magna
AGACTTCTTCACTTATCTATTAGAAGCGGAGATAAGGAAATTATCAAAATACTTTTGAATAAAGGAGTTGATGTAAACGCCGAAGATATGGTTGGAGATACGGCTTTGCACGCGGCAATTGAAGATCATGACACACAAATTGTAAGGTTGTTGTTTGAATACGGTGCCATTGACTCTCGAAATCACAATGGCGAAACAGCACTTCACATCGCTTCTGCAAGAGGACTTATTGAAATTGCTGAAACTCTTATAGAGTATGGGTCAGATTTAAACATACCGAATAAGAACAATAAAACACCTCTTGAGGTTGCTATGGATAGTTTTAATGAAAGCACTTTTGAATGCTTTAGTTTGAAGTTAAAGGCAGTTCTTAAATTACTTCAACGCCACATAATTAAAAGGAAAATCGAACGTTTATATGTGCATGAAAATAATTTACTTTTAATGAGTAGCTGTGATGAGTTAAAGGATTATCAGTATGAATGTGAGAAAGAATTAGCTTGCATGAGAAGTGAGACGATAAATAATTCAAATATTTCGTATTACAACATCCTAACAAAAAATCCATACTCATTAGCAAAATATATGAGAAATACAAACATAGTTCAGACCCTTGCAACAGACAAATATATAATAAAATTTCCAATATACGGTGGCGACATCAAAAGCCAATTCGAAAAAGGTTTGAAGAGATGGAAGTTAATGGAACAAAGCTGGAACATTCTTCGTATTGTCTTTCAAAACACGACTGAATTACCATACGTCTGCATTGAAAAAATATTGAACTACCTAAATGAAGGAGATCTAAGAAACCTAATAGATACTTGTAGCCATGTAAAATGGGTGACAAAAACAATAGCAACAAATAATTCAAGTAATCTTAGTTGAGGTAATGTTAATTTTTCTTAACCTTGGCCTAAATAATACTGTCTTGTAAACAAAAACAAAAGATTAATAAAATTAAGCTTTACTTTGTGTCAATATACAACTATTAACTCTGTTTATGTTATTACTTTTGTCAAGCAAATGAAACTTAATATATTACATATTTTAACACCTGTTGTTTAATGCCTTGTTTAAAATATCAGTAATTAATGTTGAAAAGAAATGACAGCGAGTACTAGCAACATTATGTGATACATGTCAATTTTAAAAGTAGCATCTTCTTACGAGAATTTTCAATTTCTTTCTTATCACATCTATCTATTCACAAGAGTCTTACGAATTTTAATCTGATTACAATGAGTTTCCCACGTCAAAAACAGAATCCTTCAACAGGAAATCTTTCTACATATTGTACTTAAAACAGACAAGAAGGTTTATTAGAATGTCTTTTTTGAAGAAATAAGCAGCATTTGCGAACTAACCACCGCGGTGAGTAGTTTAATTATTCTGTAGGCACTTCTCGCAAGAACAAATTATTTTGTTTAATTTCATTTCATGCATTTGCTAGGGGATGAGAATTTATTGATGTATTGAAGAACTTATTGATATCGGTAAGTTTCTATTGCTTTGCTGCTGGAACTGGTAGTCTCAATACAAAAACGAGAACACTTTGTTCCGAAGTTTGTAACACCAATAATGAGTCTTCTCCGACAAAACAAAGTACATACTTACATACATACACACATATTTATATTCTTGATTAGCACGTTAAGACGAGTCTATCTGTTTAAAAGCTATCAAACTGAAATTTGGAACAGGCCTTCAAATTTATTACCATAAAACATTGGTTAGAACCAGCATGATTTTTTTGTAGGAATAAGAACTGTAACTGATAACGGGTTAAAGCGGAAGACATTGGTAGTGTGGGATCACTACAAAAGATCATGTGATAAAGCTAATGGCATGAAATCCCAACAAAATCGTATAAATAAATTTTTATTTTAAAAAAATAAAACTGCAACAAAAATATCAGGTTTGCGAAGCATTTAGATAAAACAAATGTATTTCAAGTTAAGATCATCTGACAAATTGGTTAATATTTTATATGTTGTGATTTAAATCTGTTTAATAATAAAAACTATCCTTTTTCAGAATAGTACCGTGGACACACATAGAAAGCACTTTCAAAAAAGTACCTATGTATGCTTGTACTTGTTTCCATTTATTTATTATTCAAAAAAATATACAACTTCTTCGAATTGAAGTTTCAAATCTATTAAGGAAGGCCAACCTGATTTTTATACCCTGTACATACTGTACCAGGGTATATTGTGTTTGTTTGGCCGAAATGTATGTAACGCAGAGAAGGAGGGGAGGGGGACCCTATAAAGTATATATATTCTTGATCAGGACGACAAGACAAATTGATTAAGCCATGTCCGTCCGTCTGTCCGTCCGTCCGTCCGTCCGTCCTCACCAATGGTTCTCGGAAACTACAAAAGATAGAGACTTGAAATTTGGAGGATAGACTCGTGATGCTCGGCAGCAGATCAAGTTTGAACGGTTTTGAGCCACGCCCACTCCTTCCCACCCAACCAGCTACGCCCACTTTTTGGAAAGGCTATAACTTGAACACCAGAAACGCTAGAACTATGAAAGTTGGTATGTCGACTAAGTATGTAAAGACCTATAAAACTGCATACCCCAATTTTCCCTCCAACCCTTCATTACCCCTCAAAAAGTGTTTTTTTGTAAATTACTGTATCTTCAAAACTATAAAAGATACGGACCTGAAATTTTGTATATAGACTCAGTAAATACATGTCCTTAAAACTGCATACCAGAAAATACCCATTTGTATTTTTGACTACCCCTCAAATACCACCAAACTTACATTTTTTGTAAATTTCACTTTTTTTTTACAAAAATTTGTATATCTCCACAACTATAACAGATACGAAATTGAAACTTTGTATGCAGACTTCATAGATGTATGTCTTTAAAACTGCATACCCCAATTTTCCCCCCAACCTTTCATTACCCCTCAAAAAGTGTTTTTTTGTAAATTACTGTATCTTCAAAACTATAAAAGATACGGACCTGAAACTATAACAGATACGAACCTACAACTTTGTATGCAGATTAAAGAAATGTATATCTTTAAAACTGCATACTAACTTTTTCCACCTTACCCTTTATTACCCCTCAAATAGTGTTTGCATGTCAAAGCCTACATCTCCGAAATCGATGAAGGTACGGACCTGAAATTTTGTTCGTAGACAAAGTATATATAACTTCTTAAGACTGCATACCAGAAAATACCATTTTGTATTTGGACTACCCATTAGAGGTCGGCAAACTTAAATTTTGGGTAAATTCCAGTTTATTTTTATTAAAATATGTATATCTCCACAACTATGAAATATACATGTCTGAAATTTTGTATGCAGATTCAGTTAATATACGTCCTTTAAACTGCATACCGAAAAACACCTCTTTATTTCATGGCTTCCCCCTCAGAGATCTACAAACTCGAATTTTTCGAAAATTCCTCACTTTTGACTGATTTTTTATATTTGGAACACCATTTAAATGGGTGAGGGTATGTGCAGGGTATTATATGGTTGAGTATACTCAACTATACCGCCCTTACTAGTTCTATATATGTATACCTTACAGAATGAACATGTCCTCCGTTCTATTTATTTGCTTGGTTGGAGCATATGTTTCCACAATTTGTAGATAGTATGAGAAAGTTAAAATTAATTGGAATATTGACAAAAAAAAATTGAAATTTATATCGAAAAAACCCATAGAATATATACAATATCTATCGAAAGATAAACATAATCAACCTCTGCAAGCGGGCATAGTTTCGTAAAAATGTAGCAAATCATACATACACAATCAGCAACAAGCTACTACAATAGAGCAAATTGCTGGTTTTAATACATTTGCTTCTAAGCCGAACCTATCGAGTAATAATTTATTGCACAATGGTTTCGATTAGAGGTGGGCGCGGGCCGGGCTTTTTTTCGTGGCACGCGGGCTTACACAGGCCCGGAGCGGGCCCGGGCCTTAAAATCAAGATTCGTGCAGGCTTCGTGCGGGCCCGGGCCTTAGCAAAAAAGTCCGGCCCGTAAAAGCCCGTAAAAGCCCGAAATAAGCCCGAAAACAATTTTGATTTGTTCGCGCTACTTTTCTATATCCTCGAATTAGAACCACCATTTATAGCATTTTAATTGTTTATCAATACTACTATCGATTTGGTTATACACATTTTACTTGTTTGCACGCCACTAATCTAAAATTGGCTTCCTATTGTGAAATTGATAAAACTTTGAAATATAAAATAAGTCGCGACTTAACAGTAAGCTCTCAAAAACACTGAAACAGCAAGTTAAAACGCGCTGGAACTCTACATTTTTTATGCTTTTGAGTGTATTTGATGTAAAAGAGGAAATAAAAACTCTTTTACTTAAAAAAGATGAGCTATAGCGAATAGGTAATTTAGATTTTTCATTACTTGAAAACATTTTATGCTTCTTAAAACCTTTTAAGGACTGCTCTGAAGCACTTAGCTCTGACAAGGAACCAACAATGCAAATATTTGCATAGTGGTCAAAAAAATTATGTAAACTTTGCAGAACTAGCACACTTGATTCCCAAATAATAACTGAGTTTAAAACAATGACCCAAATTGCATGTCTTTTAAATTTCCTTATATATGTAAATAAATTTCGTGCGGGCCGGGCCGGGCCCGGGCCTTGGTAAAAAGTTTCGTGTTTGGACGGGCCGGGCCTCTCAAAAAAGAGTTCGTTTTCGTGCGGGCTCGGGCCTCAAAATACAGGCCCGCGCCCACCTCTAGTTTCGATACTAACCATTTTCAAATGAACTAACTCATGGCATTCAAACATACGCCAAGCAATATATATATTAGAATTCTGTTGCTCTTACGACATAAAGTTGTTAAATCACAAGACTACGTGAATTCTGCATTATTTAACGAATATTCGCCGCTAATGGCGTATTTTTAATATTTGAAAATATTTGTAGTGGGCTTTTTTATAACTATCTTACCTTCTTAAAACATTTTGTTTTTGAAAATTTGGCGACACTAGTTACAAATCACCATTTGGTCATCAGCTCGACGCCATAAATTGTTAGCATTTTGCGTAGAGGTAAAACCACTCTAAAAAAGCGCCTCTTTTGGCAAACAGACTAAACTTAGCAAATTATTATTTTAAAGTCTCTAAAACCGAGAAAACCCCCATTTTCCTTATTTTTCAGCTATTTTTCCGTCTGAAAACCGCTTATTTGATTTATAAATAGGCATAAGTTCGGCCAGTTTTGCTTCTAAAAATTGGCAGCA
Source organism: Phortica magna (assembly GCA_037044515.1). NCBI lineage: Eukaryota > Metazoa > Arthropoda > Insecta > Diptera > Drosophilidae > Phortica > Phortica magna. Next base: position 5,258 of record JBAMBP010001684.1, read on the forward strand.
CTGGTAGTCGTGCGAGTTTAACTTTTTATAAAAGCAACAAGGAAAAAGGTTGGCATAAGGACAGGTTCCTTAGAAGCGGTTTTTTGATGAAATACCCATTTTGGTTTGTCAAATAAAGGTAGAGCCCATTTGAAAAAAAGCTGCAATGGCAGCACTGATTTCTCTCCACACTCAACTTATTTTTTTTTAACAATTATAATCCTATGTTGAAGCAACGTTAGACAAACTTAGGAGGAAGTCACATTAAAGGTGATTAGCGAATTTTTTTAAAAAAAATCACCTGTCTAGAATATATCGAACAAGTCTCTTTCAAACCGTTTAATTTTGCTTCTTGACGAACTGCAATTGGCAACACTGCTCTTATTGCCAAAAATAGTTAGCCAGCACTGTTCATTAAAATTGTCGCTGAGAGAGCGGTGAGAGCCGATGACACAAATGACACAGCAAAGCAAAATTGACTTGTCGCATGTCGCGCTGCATTCACTGGTCGATTTTCCCGTTCCTCCATTACTAGGTAGTTGGTGATTGATTGTTTCTCCCTTCTCTGCACCTCTGCGCGGACACTTTTGCGTCAAAGACGCCGCTTTTGGCTCACTTGTGTTTCGGGCCAAAATAGCCATGCAGCCGTCGATGAGGGGATCAGGCCAGTGGCGGCGGCGCTGCACCTGTCGCACTCTCTTTCAAATCGTTGTCGCGGACGGATGTATCTTTCGCTGGCGGAGAAACGCAAGCAGTTTTTTCGCGTTTTTCACGTTCATAGTGCGTGTGTCCTCAGTTTCGATGCGACGAGTTTGTTCTGAATCAATGGAATCGGCACTTGCATTGCATAAACTTTGTCATATAATTAACAATACAAATTAGCCGCGTGCAAATACTTGCAGTCGATTGCAAAGCAACAAACATAAGTAAACACAGCAGCCAAAAAAAAATCAAATGAAATTCCAAGAAATTTGCAGCACATAAAATTTACACGACCAAAACCAAGAAAAAAGTGAATAAAAAGAGCGCGTGATTTTTTCTTCTTCTTTGTTTAATAAAAGAGCATAAAAAGTGAGAGAAAAACGCGAAAAAAGAAAAATTGTTTGTGTAAAAAAATGTGAGAAAATTTGGTCAACATAAAAACAAAATAAAAGCATAACAACAACAACAGCTGCATCGAAGCCGCCGCAACAAAAGTAAACAAACGTAAAAAGCGCGCAGAATTGCGAAACTTTATAACGTTGAAAAATTGTTTATTAATTTGATTGCTGCACATTAAACACAAGAAAATTACAAGGTTAGTTAATTTTCCATTTGTTTATGAATATTACTCATTTTTCATTGTTGAAGAAATTGTTTAAATTAGACGCGTGTAAATTTAATTTTTTTATTCTCTTATGTTTTGACTTTGCGAATACCTTCGTCTGACATTACATTGCGTAGCATTGCTTTTCTTTGCTTTTAAACCTGTCAACGGACATGTTGCATTTTTCTTTTTGTTAATTTTTAATTTTGTTGTAAATTGTATTTTTGTTTTCAAGCGCACACACACACTCTTTTGCCTGATTGTGCCCCGCTTACGTTGAACAGGCCTTATTTCCTCAACAAGATCGTTGTAATTTGGCGTGAGCCTCCTCATATTTTCTCTTTGTTGTTGTTGTTTTATTGTGTGTTTTGTTTTTAGTACCGGTTTTCTTTGCTTTTATTTTAGTTTTGTTGCTTTTCGGTTTCATTTCTGTTGTTTACTTGTTGTGCAGGTAGACTTTGATTTTTTTAACTGATGATTTTGTTTTCTTATTTGTTTTTGTTGGTTTGCCGCCGCGAAATTAAAATGGATATGTATGATCTCTTTTTGCAGCTTAGAATTCTATTAGTTTATTAAAAAGAAAGTTTATTTAATGCGGTGAAAAAATAGTTCTTTCCGTACAATGAACACAATTTTTTCTTATTAAAGATGCTTTATGCGCCGTAAGCATTTTTTGTTTCTTGAGAAATTAATTCAAAGCATGACTCACAACTTAATTTACTCCATTGTTTAAACATTTGACGCAATAATTTTAACAAAAAACAAATAGTCAATCAATTGTTTTGTTTTTGTTGTTATTTTTAATATTCATTTATTAATTAATGAATTATCAGCTTTCGAAGAAAATTAAACACAATCCAAAAACGTATGTAATAATAACATGGAGTGTCAACACATTTTACACTTTCCTTTTTGTTTACTTACAAAACAATTTACATAAAAATCAGAAAGATACTAAAATATGTTAAGCAATGCAAAAAATGTGCATTAAAATAGAAGCTATTACTACAGAATGTGAGAAGAAGAACACAAAAACCTTATAGTCGGACAAATGTCACACACACACACACTCACTCACTCAGTCATTTATGCCGTTAGTCACTTCAATAAACGAAAACAAATGAAATATGGCAGAAAGTGAAATAAAAGATTTATGTTTGGTTGGGCGTGGCATAATTGCATGTGATTTCAAAGTTAACCATAAACAGTTGTGCTGAGACATGGCCATATGTTTAATATCCCAAGTGCCAAAATGTCGACTATGCCGCCGCCATCAATTGAACAATAAATCATTGGCATAATTATATTTAATAATTGCGAACGCACTCATAAATTTTCTTTGTAAAACAATTGAAACACAAACAAGATGAACAAAAAGTGAATAAACTCGCCTTTCGTTGCGAGCAGAATTCTGCAAGCAAAAAAAATAAATTTTAAATGATTTTCGCACAAAAGATTTGCTAAAATACACAAATAAATAAATAAATAAAGAATTTCGATGAAACAAAAAAAATATATATAAAAAAAAATTAATACTTACGTTTCTTTTTTTTTTGTTATTATAATAATAAACATAATGACATAATGTCTTTTCGACATCCTCAACACTTTTGGAAAATACACAGAGAGTAGAAATTTGAAAAATATTTCTTGAATATTATAAACATTTATTAATTTTGCTACCTTGACATTAATTTGCTTTATAAATGATTTGCTTAAATATGAAAACTGTTTCATGAAGAATTAATCTTACTTTACTGTTTATAGTTAATAAAAATTAATGAGCATAACAATAATAATAAGTAATAAAAGCAAAATTGTATAATGTTGCATATAAGCGGTGAGTAACTATTTTTTTTAAGGTGTGCTTTGTTGCCTTGTGTATCAAATCTACAATTAAGTAACAAAAGAAGCTGACAATCAACGCAGTAATGAAGTTATAATGTTATCTTCGGCTTTGCTGAATCTTTTGAAGCCCTTCAGCATTACCCGTTTGAAGCAGCAATGCCTTTTCTTATATTGTACAAGTTGTCAAGATTAGTTTGTTTTGAAATGTGCCATTTAGCTTATCAAAAAGAATTATATGTCACAGTTATTTGGCCTTTTGCAAATTTAATTAGAAAAATATGTTAACCTTTTGTTAGGCAGCAAAGAAGAACAAAAGAAACAACATATTTAAAAATACAACATTTTTGCTCATGATATTTTCTGCTTTTTTACGCTTTCTAACTCAAGTCACAAAGCATTTTTTTTTTTGTCTTTTTATGTTTTGTTTATTAAATTTGTGTATTTGTATGCTTTACGTCATTTTGTTACTTATTCTGCGTTTGTTCATTTATTCGTTGCTTACTTGTTTGCCGCCTGCCAACATGCCAACATGCCAGCATGCCTGCCTGCCGCCCACTCTTCCCCTTGCTTGATAATAAGTTTATTTGCACGCGCCGCTCTCTCTCTCTCTTTTTCTCTTACTCTCTGCATACCATTGCTAATTTTCATTTCATCAGCTGCTCGCTAGCACACCATCCTCTCCTCAGTATTGCCTACATGTATTTTGCTGCACAAGACAAACATCATACCACACCATAGGCGCTCAAGAATAAGATAAGATAAAAAAGGGAAAGAGCGGCGCGGGATTATGTGAGCATGAAAGAGCAAATGAACGCCACTCACGCCGATGATTCGCATAACGTTTAATTTATTTTATTTCTTTTTCTGTTCAGTTTCTTTATTGTCGATGAGTTATTTTTAAATAAAAAAAAAAAATCGGTGTGTTTGTTTATTTTAATTAAAGTGATTTTTTTTTGTGTTATTTGCACAAGCAGCAAAAAGTAGGCAGGTGCAAATACTCACATTGTGCGAAATAAAATGAAAATTTTATTATTTTATTTAAGCAATAACAATGTACAAGCTTATTATACTTTTAAGCAAAAATACATAAACAGCCATGGAAAGAGTAACACATATACACACATATGTATTTAACCCTGAAAGTGCGCGTACATTTGTGGAGCACTGTGCTCACATGTTTAATATATGAACCGTTTGAATAATATTACAATTGATGAATACACGTAACATTTACAGAGCACTTTAAATTGTTTGTTTGCCCTTTGGGCGTTTACTACTTTCGATCTAAAGTCATGTTACGTCACGACTTTCTGCCTTCGCCAATTTCGTCAATGCACTTTCACATTTGAGACACTCGGCAGACATGTCAGGCCAACAACAAGAGTAACAGCAAGCAGGATAAAAATGTAAGATGTGCCGCCGTCTCACACAAACAGAGTTTTGATTATTATATGCACTTATATTGCATAGGAACAAAGGCCACATACGTTCATACAGCGTTCAGGCGTCATGCCATTTCTTTAACAAGAAATTGCCATATGTTCTGTGTGTTTATATGTAACATAAGCATATCTAATGTTAAGAACTGAAGCGCATTTGTGTAGACTTTGATTTTTTTTTAACAATTTGAAGTGAAGGCATATTTTATTTAAAAAATGGTAAATTATTAATTAATTCATTAATGACAATTTTAACAATTGCTTGTCTTCTTCTATTTGTTATAATTCTTAAGAAATAAATGCTTTGACCTTAAACCGGGCCTGTTGCTTAAAACGCCTTCACCACCACAAACAAACACACACACATACTATCGTTGCCTTCACTCAAAACGCGTTTCGTGGTTTCATCTTTTTTTTTTTTTTTTGTTTTTGAAGCAATTTTCCTGTGTTTCGTTGTTGTTGTTGTTGCTTGTTTTACCTTTGCTTCTAGCTTTCTTCAAGAGAAGAACAAGCAGCAGAAGAAGAAGAAGAAGAAAAGTGTAAGCAGAAAGAAAAAGACTCGACTTTCCTTTGTTGCTGCCACTCGTTCCCAACTTGTGGCTGTCCTCCACGTAGTATAATAACTACGTGCATCGCATACCATTGCGAAAAGCCATGAGTAACAAGCTCAACTCAACTCTAGTCAACTCAAGACGCGACTAAGTTCAGCTGTATTTCGTATCTAGATACAAGTACAAAACACATATGTCAAGCGGTTTGTGTTGTGCCACCACATGTGGCATTGTCGGAACCAAAACGCTGTCGCCCTTTTTGTCTGTACCAACAAGTACAAGTTGCAAGTTGTTGTTGCTTCGTTAGCTTTTGTTTCACTTTTGTTGTTTTTTTTTTTCTTTTTTTTTTTTATTATTTTTTTATTTTGATAATTTGCGCTTGGCTCGCTTGCATGTCTCAGCAAATAATTTTGCATTTAGCTTAAATAGTATGTCTGCTTGCTTGTTACAACTTTTTTCCGAGATCCGAGATTTTGTTGCTGTTGTTGGAATGACAACAGATTGCGCTGATTTCTCGCAAACGGATATTGTCAATTTACTTGGTTCATACACTTCTGTTTTATGTGGCATTTTGACATTGTCATGATGCTTGCAACGCATGCCAGTGTGTAACACCATAAATAATATACCTTAGAATTTCGATAATGTGGACACTCGCGGATACGAACATTCTTATAATCTAAATAATGTAACATAAGTTTTTACGATTAAAGTCCATTAATTACTTGGTTTGCTTGAAATCTCAGCTCTCGGAGAGATTTGGTTATATTACGATACGAACCCTCTCTGTAGTTAACATAGGATTTTGTTTAAAACTTTAAAATATTTCAAATCAATAGGGTAAACGTGGAAATTGCGGTAATCTACACTATTCGATAATTCTAATTGTACGGATTATGATATATAAGAACGATTATTAGTACCTGTGCGACAAGAGAATTGTGAACATGAAGAGCTTCTAGACTAACACTGGCTAAGGGTATTTGAGTTTCGGTGTAGTCGGCCATAACACCAAATTTTGCTTAAGTTATTTTCTTCGGCCTTATTTTTTTTTTCTTTCTTTTCGTCATGCTGCGACGTGATCTATTAACGCCAATAGCCATTTGCCTTGAATGCATGCATGAATGAATGAATGAACGAATGTTTGTTGTATTCTTATTTTGTTTTTATTTCTGTCATCTCTGATGTTTGGCGCACGCACGTTTCGATATAATTGACCTTTGGCATTGTATGCTCTTTACAGACATAACAAATCACGTCATAATGTGTGTAAAATGCAATTCGGCACGCCCACGCCAACGTTTGTCATACACATTTCAACTAAACGCTTATGTTACTATACGACAGTTACTCAAGCTAGGGTTGATAAACCCTTGCACAACGTACAAGTAAAGAAGTAAAGAAAGAAAGTTGAAGTTGCGAAAAAAATAAACAAAAAAAAAAAAAAATATTTCATAACTTTTTTTTGTAACTTTAGTTCGGAAATGATTATTAAACGCGTCGCGACGCGCTACTGCTGTCAGCATTCCGCCAATGTATGTACATATATGTCAGCCTAGCGGTTCTTTTAGTCCTCTGTTTGCACGCTCTCTCTCTCTCTCTCCCTCTCTATTACTTTGTCGTTTTATTTGCTGGCGCGTGTCCAAAAGCCAACAACAACAATACAGTTATGCTGCTGCATGCTGTGTTTTCTGTTAAAAGAAGAAGCATAAGTAACAGAACAGAAGAGGAGAGAGCGCGACACATTTTTGTTTTTGCTTTACTTTCTTAGTTTTGCTTGCGCACCCCCGCCGTTGCAGAAAGTTCAAATTTGCCTTTTTTTCTCACACACACACACACACACACACACACACAGTACATTTCGCTTGACTCTCGAGATCGGCATCGCTTGACGTACTTTTAGGGTTAATAGGAATTTTTCAGATTAAAATGCGTTTGCTTTATGTTTTATTTCGTTTCGTATTGTTTGGGCATGTGACGTGTAGCTGCACTGCACTTGATTGAAATTTTTGTGACTTGAAAATGAAATAAATAAATAAAAATATGGCAAATATTTTCACTTTATGTTGCATGGTATTCAGGCAAAGAAATATTCGACTGCATTTAATCAACTAATAGCGACATTGTAACATATTTTTTTTTTTTTATACCGCTTTAAGTCTTTACAAATGCAATTTTCATGCCAATGGTTTCCCAAGCTTTGACAAAATTCACTGAAATATGTAATAAACTTGATTGCATTTTTGTTGTTGTTGTTGTATTGTCAGAAACAATGAAACAAACTGAAATTCCTACAACGTATGAAGAAAAAAAAATAAAATAAAATCTTTTGCAATTTTTTACACACAAAGTGACATTATTCATTACTTTCACTGTTTTCTAAAAATAACAATCAAACAACAACAACAACAAGTTGCCAAACTACAAGTAACATTGAACGTTAACCGAGTTTTTACAGCTATTTATAGTACACATCATTGTTGCCTAAACATGCTATTTGTCTTACTCAACCATTGACAAAAAACTAACGTGCTTAAATATTTGACATGAACTCCCCCTTCTTCACACATGCTTACAGTTTGCAGCTATTTGAACATCATTTCAAGTATTTTCAACGCTTTGTGGTTTGAATATTTTTCATACTTATGACTTTGTACAAATCAAGTGCGCTCATAAAAATCCCACACAAAGTTCAGTTCAATGTCTATAAAAAAAGATGTTAAAAAAAAAAAAATATTGATAATTCATTCATGATTTTTGCTTTATACAAGTTTATTGCCATATTAGCCCTATTAATTAGTTGATACGAGCGGTCTGCATGCATTTACATAAATTGAGGACTCAAAGTCATTCAATCATTTCGACAATGCATGACTGACTCATGAATGACATTTTGAATGCATTCCTAGAGATTTACAGTTTCAGTCATAAAATAACAGCTGACAAGAATTCGTGCAAACAGCTGTTTTATAAATTTTAAGTTAAGTAAGCGTGTTTTACTTTGTTTCTTCATTGATCTGCCAGTTCGTTATAACAAAGTTCTGCTGTAAGTGAGCAGTGAGCATGAGCGTGTGAACTGTTGATTTTTTGCAGTTCTTTTTTGGCTTTGCCTTTCTAATACCCCCATTTATTGCTATATTTGTTGTTGACATGATTTTCCTATTTTTTTTTTTTTGTTTTTTTTTTTTTTTGCTCTCCAGTTTGCTATTCTTTTTATGCCAGTCGGTGTGCATCGATAAACCTCAATCAAGGTCGCTTGCCAACTATTTTAGGCTTTTGTGTATGCGAAAAACAAAAAAAAAAAAAATTACAAACAAAAAGTAAATTTGAAAACTTTTGAACGCTTTTCGGTTATTTTTATTTTTTGGGCAAAACGCTAATTGAAAAAAATATACATCTTTTGTGGCTTTTGTCTGTTTGGCGAATTCGACAAATTTGCTGAGTAAGTGCTTCTCTGCCGCAGTCAACGTCGTCGTCAGTGTCGCCATTGTGCGGGCGTTCTTTGCTTTTTTTTTTTTTGACATTATTTGTATTCTGGTTTTCATTTCATGCAAGTTTTATTGTATGGGTCAAGGTTGATGGCAAACCAATAAATTGAATTAACGTTGACAACTCTGTCGCTTTGCATTGCCATTTTGGCAATGTGTAACTGCATTAAAAAGAAGAAGAAGCAGCAGCAGCACAAGCCTAATGTCATGTGCCAAGTTACAGACAACAACAACAACAGCTGCAAAAATATGACTAAGAAACAAAAGTAAACTATTTTTTTTTTTGTTTTTTTTTCAAAAAAGTTATTGCACAATATTTACGCTCATGTGAGCTCAGCATTTTGTTGTTGTTTATTTTGTTTGCTTTGAGTTGGTAGAAAAATGTCCGATTTTTTATACGTCAGTTGAAGTTTTTTTGCACATTCTTCAATGTAACATTTGGCAAGCGTGTTAAGTCTCATAAATTCTGCTTGACTTTTGTTATTTGTATACAACTCTCACAACTTATAATATTTGCATATCAAATCATGTGTTAAAGCGCATAAATAAACTTTGTACTAGTTTTGTTTTTGACACATTTGTGTGAAGTGTACTCTTTTTTTTTTTTGTTGTTGTCTTTCGTTTATTTTCTTTCCACAATTTTATATAAACTTATATTGTAAATGTGCGAGATTTGACATGACTACCAACTTGAAAGCTTTGCTAGTTAATCAAATGATCTGCTGCATCGTCTTTAAGTCCTAAGTGAAGTGCTCACGCAAAAATCACATTAAACAACTTTTTGTGGGGCATTGTGGTGCAGTTATGTACATAGTGTTGCGCAAGTTGATTCATTTGCTCACGCAACTGTCGTATCTGCAGCAGTGCAATGGGTCTGTTACTAACGCGCCTTTGCTTATTTGTATAAAGATACATTTACATATAGTCGAATAATCACACATACATCGCGGGATTTTTGGACGCATCGCATGAAAACGTTCACAAATCGAGTTGAATTTGGGTAACCAATGTAAACATTGAACAGAGTGACCGTACAACAAAAAGTTATATGTGTGCTTAACCCAGAAACTACCAAACTTTCTAATGCAAATGATAATTGGGTTCTAATAGGGCTCAAAATGATTTAGACCAGAAATATAATTAGCTGCGCTCGTAAGAAAGGATTTTATGAAATTTCGGCATATACAGATAAATCTAAGGTATTCCACAGTTGCTAGATCAACCGAAATCGGCAAATATGGTTAAGAGTTCATTTATATACCCTGTATTTTATGCTGCAAGGATATATTAGTTTTATGCACGTCGAAAATGTATGCAACACTCAAAAGGAGACATCTGCGACTATATAAAGTATATATATACATATATGATATATGATCAGTTTGAAAAGAGAAGTCGATTTCGAATAAGATTCAGTCATAAAATGGCTTATATCCTCTGGCACCAATTGTTATAGAAAAGTAACATTTGGTAAGCATCATATTGAGGGGAAATTAAATCCGTTTTGATTTAAAAGAGGGGGGCAACGCTCTATTACAGCCTTTACAAATTGAAGGTACAGGGTATGTCGAAGTCACGCAATCTCGACTGCAATTCTTTACTGGTTTCTATCACAGTTCGTTCGAAAATATATGAGTTTCTTATTCAGAACATTTATCGAGACACATTTTGCATCAACTTTTGGACTTGTGGATTTTTGGTGCTCATTTGTGTCATGTATGTATGTTTTTGACATATTAACCTAACTTCTGTATGCTGTTTGCTAAAAGTCAAAGAGCAAAGGGAAAAGCTGTCAACCCTTCATTTAACTCGTTTTATTTTTTTTACAAAACGTTTCTACGCTGGTTAAGCCAAGACAAAAGCCGCAAGCCCTAAAGCGCTGAACTGATTAAAATGTTAATGACGAAGTTGGCTATGGCATGATTACAAAGATAACCGAAAGCTTGTACTTTTTCTTATTTTGTTTTCATTTATTTCTCTTTTTATTATGTCAAAATGCTGCCAGTCGACAGTAGCGAAGCAAGCGCAACAGCAGAGTTGCCTTACAGCTATAAAGTTGGCAGCACTCTACTGACTTCGCTTAGACATCTTTCAACACTGCACATTTGCCCCTCTTTGCTTTGCAAAGTTTTGTGCAACGTTTAAATTGACATGGTTTTTTTTTTTTTACCCATTTTGCTTCTTTCGTTTGGCCGGTAAAAAAAAACATTTAAAAAAAAAGTATATAATAATAAATTTTTTAATCGCTATTGTTGCTTTTGCTACACTGTTGTCTTAATTGAAGTGTCATTAACTTTGTGCACAAGTTGTTGTTGGCGGAAAAAATGCAATTATGTTGTGCTTATAACAAGATCAACGTTATTAATAGGAAAAGAAAGAGTGTGGCATGAAAAAAAAAAAAAACAAACAGACAGGGTGCGCTTTTGTTGTTGCCACAGACACTTAAGTTGTGTGTATGTGTGTGGCATGTGTTTTGTCTGACATTTGTTGCTTTGGTTAAGCATGTTGTACACTTTTTTTTTTTTTTTTCGACACTTTGACGTTCTGTTTGTCCGTTCGTCAGTAAATGTAATAAGCGTAAAAGAGCGGAAATCACGTAAAAATACGAGATGCGCTTGGTCGGTCAGTAACATGTCAGAGTCATCGTTATCGTCATTATCAATATCATCAACATCATCATGTAGTTGTTGGTTGTACATACATACTTGGTCATCGTCAAGCAGACAAAACATTTCATGCCGCAGCGTTTGATTGTTCGTCATGCCGTCAGTTATATACTAATTGTATTAATGCTGCTCATTCTATGATTTAAAAAAAAATATATATATATATATACATGTTTTTTTGTTATAAAGCCCTATTCACACGTTAAGAAATACTTGGCTTGGTTGGATTTAACAAACAAGTTTGTGTGGTTTGCTTGATTGATTTATTGCCTATAGCTGTCTGACTGTTATCAAGACTGTTGCTGTTATTATACTTAACAGTAACATAAAAATTAAATTAACAGAGTTAACAGAAACACTAACAGAAAGAAACACTAACAGATTAGTTGCTTGAGAGAACTATTTTTATTTTCAATTTGTTACTTAAAACTTGTAAATAAAAGTTTTATATTATTTTGCTTAAATTTAATAAGCAATTATTTTTTTAATTTCTATTATTTTGTTGTATTTAGCAACACTTATTTTGATCATTTAATTATTTGACACACTTTTTTGCAAAGTCTTTGCTTATCAACAGAATTTTCAATAATTTGCCATTAAGTTTTGTTGTCCGTCTCACGCGGGCCAACGTTCAAACAAGTGTTACATAATATTTAATGTGCTCGTGTAAGTGAGCCTTTAGTTACGCTTTGCTGAGCTTTGTTTGTGTGAAGCGCCAGCGTTTGTGAGTAGCAGCACGTATGCATGTGTCTGTCGCTCTGGCAGTGAGTTAAAGTTATTCACACTTGCATTCATATGTTAAATACTCTTCCGGCTTAATGTTTCTAACATAAAAAAATTCAAAGGAAAGAAAAAAGAACGAATGCCACAAATTAATTGTATGCATGAATATCAAATAATTTCAGCGCCACACACGCAAATCATTAAAGTAAATTGAATACCGTACAAAAAAAAAAATTCAACGAAAACGAAAAAAAAAAACAAAAATCAATCTTCAACGGCAAAAAAAGGTGGTCATTAGTTGTGCTTGTGACTCGTAAATTTTTGGCATCAAATTGAAGGCAGATATTTGGTTTGGCCTGAGGTGCAGCAACGTATAATAAACGCGTTGGAAACTTATTTATAAACAACAACAACAACAACAACAACAACAACAACAACAACAGAGAGCGCCTTGTTTGACTCTTTGACCGTCGGCTTGTGTTAGAGTTTGGCTTGACTGTTGGCCGTTGTCTGCCTGGCTGCCTATAATATGATATTCCTTGCTTGTGCTTGGCCGACAATTTGATGAGCGACATCAATCAGTTTGCTGCTTGCCCATTGTTGCCTTCAATATGCCGCGCAATAACAACAACAACAACAACAAACACTACTTTGAGTTTGCAGTCAAACAAACGAATGAACGAACAACGTCGCTCTGATAGTCATGTTGTTTTTAACAGAACAGAAAACTTGTCTTAAAATTTATACAACAAATACAAACACAAGCGCATATAATGGACTTTTAAATGCAAAAAAAAAAAAATAATAAAAATGAGAAAAAAACAAAAAATAAATAAGCAGCAAATAAAAACAAAAACAAAAACAAGTCAGTAAAGTTCCGCCGCACAAAACAATCAGACGTTGTTTGTTGTCTCGTCTCATCATGGCCCCGCGGCGTTTTTCTGCGCCCTCGCACACAAATTGCCAGCTTAATGAACGCACGATTGAGTTACAGTAAGACAACGTAAGAGTGACCGACAGATAGAGAAAGAGAGAGAGAGAAGGAGAGACAGAGATCAGCAAAACAAGCTACAGATACAGATACTCCAAGTTTGTCTGTTGTTCTGTCTGTCCGTCAGCGTTAAACGTGAGGGTGCCGCAAACTAAACAAAATCATTGCAATCTTTCGAGGCATACACAGCGCATGCGCACAATTCTCAAGACACTGTAGTATTCAACGTCGACTCAGACAAGACAAGTCGTCATCATCATCATCCTCACATCGCACTCAACATAAACATCATCTACAGTGCGCTATACTTGGCAGTGGTAAGTTCGTATGCGCGCTTCAACAGTTAATCACGACAAAAGAAGCGACGACCAAGTCGAACTTGAAAGTCACAAGAATGTTGCAAACTTGTCTGGTCTTTACGATGTCTGTTTGTCTGTCCACCCGTCCGTTCTTCTTCGCTTTGGATTAAGGTCGTAACAGTTGTGCGCCAATGTTGTTTGCGCTGTTGTCGGCGCTGTTGTTTTTAGTGAATGGACTTGACTTGGCTTGGATTTGGATTCTTTTGCCTTGCTTGGTTGTTCAATGTTACTCCTTTGGCAAGACGACGACGATGATGATGATGATGATGATGATAGTGTTGAAGTCAATGTTTGGTGGCGTTTCTCGCTTTGTTTGTTATTCTACTGAAAATTGTAAAAATTGTTTATACATAAATGCAACAACTTGTTGTTGTTGTTTGCTGTAACTCTTTTCCTCTTTTTTTTTTTTTTTTCTTACTTTACTTTACTCAATGTATGTATGTAACTCGCTCTTTGTCTTTTGTTCATCAGCTGCGCATAGTTTATGTTTATTATTTTTTTTCACTTGAATATTTGTTGCAAAAACAAAAAAGGTTTGATTTTTTTGTGCAACGCCCAGCAAAGCCATACTGATTTTTGTTGTATTTTGCATTTGTTTCTTTTTCACTGTTTCTAACACTCTCGTTGCGCTGTTAGTAGTGATAAGTTTCAGTACTCAATTGCTTTATGTTGCAATATTGCAGGTGGTCGTTTTGTCTGGTATGTCACAAATACACTGAAGAATAAAGAAGTTTTTACATTGGGTGTACATTATTTAATGTAAAGTTTTTTTTTGCTATTTTGGCATATACGTACACGCTTCTTCTTCTTCCCGCCACATTCATTCTTTATGCTATTAATTTTTATCCATATTATTTAACCAACCAACCAACACTACTTCTGTTAATGTAATATATTATTTGATTGACTTTAAGGTTAAAAGTTTTTAAGGCGAAAGCTGCATAAACAATGTTAAGCTATGAATTTTTGTATTTCAATTATATAATCTTTATTTTTGCATAGGAAATGTTTCTTTTTTGCAGAGTTTCAAAAGGTTCATGACAGTTCATGTTGTTTATATTATTTGTATATTTTTTGTTAGTGCAAATTACAAATTATTCCCGGTGCAATGAAATGCAACAACAACAACAACAACAACACAAAAGCAGCTAACACAGCTCAGTATAAACAATGTAACAACAATGCGAAGGGAGTAATGCCAATGATGAAGGTATTTTGGTCGTCTTTGGTCTTGTAAATTCATTTGAGCCCAAAAATTGTTGGTTTACGAAGCGAGCGGCATGCAGAGGATGCTTGCATCTGCTCGTCTCGTCTTGCAGTCGTGTCTTTGCTATCGTTTGCACACATACATATTTGTCTTCATAAGCAGCAACAACAACGTCATTATCGACATCATCATCATCATTGTCATCGTCATCGACGAAGACATCATTGTCATGAAGGATAGCTGATTGTTTTTGTTGTTGTTCTGCTCGGCCAAGTGAGCTCTATTTGTTTGTTTGCCTGCTGGCCGGCTGGCTGGCTGGCTGGCTGGCTAGTTGACTTGGCCATCATTCTAGCTTTACACGCTTATTTACTATGCCCTTTTTTTTTTTTCTCTTATATACGCTTTCTCTTTCTTACACATTAAAGATGTTGCTTATTACGCACACAGCTACGTTCATTCAGTGCAAAGTTATGCGACACTGTGTTGTTGCAGCTGCTGCTGTTGTTGTTGTTATTGTTGTTGCTTAGTTTCTTCCTTTTTCAATGTTTCGTTACGACGTTTGCAACATTTAAAATGCTTTTGTTTAACTTTTAACTAAATGAGTTTGTTGTTGTTGTTGTTGTTGCCTCAGCAGCATGTCGGCCTGTTGGCTCACCGTCTGTCTTAACGTTGTTTCTTGAGATAATCTTGGCATGCGCAATGCTTTGGCCACGTTTTGGTTTTCGACTTTGTTTCTTCGTGTATTTGGTATCTCTGTGTGTGTGTGTGTGTGTGTGTGTGTGTGTGTGTGCGTAGATTTGTTTTGCGGCTTGCCACGATTTACTTGACTTGGCCAAAGTTTCATAAGTTGTTCTTGTTGTTGTTGTTCGGTCTTTCGATTTGAGTTTTTACGGTAGCGTTTTTTTTATTTTTATTTTATTTTGTTTGTTTCTTTCGTCGTCGTTGTTGTTGTTGCTGTTTTTTTAAGGTTGCTTTATTTTACGTTTGTAGTGCGTTTATCTTCATTATGCCATTGAATTTATTCATGCAACCATATTTAGGAAAATTACATGTTCACGATAAGCATTTCGCGTTCTTCTTTTGCTTTGCTCTACGTTGCGCCAAGCCAAACTGCGCTGTCTATCGCTGTTGTTGTTGCTGTTATTGTCGTTGTTGTTGTTGTCGTTGTTGTTCTGGTTGAGGTTCTGCGCCTGTCGCTACTTCATCTTCAAACTAATTAGTTGAGTGCTTGTTTTTCTTCCGCTCTTCTGCTCTTCTCTTCTTTTGCTTTTGTTTGTGTGTGTGTTTTTGAAATTGCTGTTTTTTTATGCATTTCTAAGAAAAGTTACTGCAACTTTATTCTGTTTCTTTTGATTTTTCTAAGTTAAGCTGATTATAATTAGTTAAAATCGCATTTTAGTTTATGTTTTTCCTTTTTTTTTTTTAAAGAATTGCAAACTAATTATGTAATATATTCTTTTCGTTACAGGTGTGTAAGCATAAATACGTCGTTATTTGGCAAGTTTTCTTTTTATTTATTATAATAACATAATTGAAAACACGTTCGATTTGTCATTGCGTCTGCGACTTATTGCTAGTGCAGCCGAGAGAGCACAAAGTAGACGATAGTGAAAAAGAGACGGACGTTTTGAGTGATGTCAAACATATCGCAAAGCACACAAAGGAACTAATGGAATGGCACTCTAAGCATTCAGTGTTGCTTCTCTCTATATTTGTTGCATGTCTACTGTTATTACGCTGTGACATAAACTAGTTTGATATTGAATGCTTTGTTTGCTTGCGGTTTGAATAGTTTTGAAACCAATGGAATTGAATTGGCATTGCACTTCGTTTCTTTCATGTTATTTAATTGTGCTACAATTGTCATAACTTTGTCACATTGTCATTTGCCATGAAATGCAACTATAACACTTAAATTGTAAAATGTCATTTTGAAACAAAGCACATTAATGTCATTCAAATTAAGACTTGGTCTTACTTGGGCAACATCAACATGACGTCGCAAAGTAAGTGTAATACAGATTGTGCAACTTAAAGTCTTACAATATACATACATATAGATACAGATACTTGGCACCGAAAAGTATGCAAATCTAACTGCAGTAAAGCGCTCTTCCTGTCATTTGCCATAGAATCCATTCAAAGTCTCAACTTTGTACATTTGCAAATCCCATAAAGCGAAATACTTTCACCCGCATTTTACACACTCTCACTCACATACACACACACACACACACACACTCACACACACACACACAAAGTTGCAAATCGTAGAAAACTTAATGCAGCTAAAAGCAACTTTGCGCATCTAAGCTGATGATGTAGCATGCATTTAACACCACAAACGATGTTGGCAACACTGGCAGCGGCAGCGGCAAAGGCAACAGTGAACTGCAAAAAAAGAACATGTTGATTGTGGACAACTGCTGTGTCTATGCTGGTGCTGATGTTTGTTGGGTGTGTGGGTTGGCGGCGGCGGTGCAAGACTATTCGACATAAAAAATACTTTTGCATAAACATGCATTTTACAATATTTTGCTATGCGCGCAAGTAAACTTTTCTTTTTATTTTGTTCTTTTTTTTTTCTACTATGATTTCTTGCTCTTCTTATTTAATGATTCAAATGCTGTAGAATGCGGTTGCCAACATGTCCAACATCTTAACCAACTAAAACAAATATCATTTACAGTTTTTGACCCAGTTCCTTTTTTTCTTGTTTGCACAAACACGCGTATTTTATTTTAGCATGTTAGCATGTGTGGGTGCCAACAAACAAAACCCAACAAAACAAACAAACGAGTGAATGAAAAAAAAAAAAAGAAAAGAAAGAGGAAGAAAATGTGCATAACGATGCTGCCGGGCGACGATCGCAATGTTGATGCACGCTCATGCATTTATGCAAACATTTTTATGATGCGCTTGTACACACAAAAAATCACACACACACACACACACTCGCACACAGAAAGTCACACATAAAACAGAGACAAAAGTAACGCTTTGTCGCGGCCGCCGCGTCATCAGGCAGCGCCGAACGTCGCCACAATGACTGGTAACATTTTTGCGTTACACCAACTTCCTTTTTCTCATAGTTATTTGAGTGCAAAGTGCAGGAGAAAAACTTAAAAAAAAAAAGAGCGCAAAAAAAACAACAATGCTTGACTATTAAATTTCAATTATTATGACGCACAGCAGCACACAAAGTTTAGCTTTTCTGTGTGTTTGTGTGCGCACTTCTCACACTCTCCTGCACTCGCACTCTCCTGCATTCACACTCTCCTACACTCGCACTCTCCTGCTCTTCCTTTCTCTTACTCTTCCACTCTTGCTCTTTCTCGCTTAGTCGACGCAGCTTCCCCGCGAGTTTGCGACTGTTCATCGACTGCGTTGTGTTGATGTTGATGACGACAAGTGTTGCCATATTGTCTGCTGCAGCATTGTTTTTGCTTGTGTAAGTCTGGTAATTTAATAGTCATAAAACAGGTTTGTTGACTTTTAGCGCTTCATAAAAATAAAAACAAAACAAAACTAAACCAAACTATTTTGTAGCAAATTATAATAAAAACCATATACATTTTTTTGGTATTCTGATTTGTTTCTTTTATTTGGCTTTTTGTGTGGCGTTGGTGAATGGCGACGTTGATCGTTGCCAATTATTGTTTACGAACTTTGCGTTCACGATGACAATGATTATTATTATTGCAACTTGAATTAAATGTCAGCAAATTTTACTATTAGCTTTTATTTGTCTGTCTTAATTTTATGACTTTATGCGCTTTTAGTGCCATCATTGTTTTTTAAATATAGGTTAACTACTTTTGGCTGCCTTTACAGTGTCTCATACACGACTATACATATTACTTTACGCTCGATTGAATTACAAAAACAAAAAGAAATGAATGAAAAATATGTCAAAGAACAGAAACAGAAAGCAACACTTATGAGCCGAACTGAGCTGATTTCGTTTCATTGGCTTTTATTGTCTTATGTTTTGAGACAATAAATGAAAAATCGTTGCTTCGCTTTTGTATGTTGATAACAATAGAGAGAATGTGTCGTGCGGCCAAAGTGAATGGCAACAAAGTATCGATACAATCGATGTGCATGTATGTGTGTTTGGCCATTAACATTTTTTAATGTCTTCGATGAGGTCACTGAAGCTTGTCTTGATTTGGTTTGGTAAATAGTTGTCGGTTAAGAATAACGAAAACGGCTAACAATGAACAAAACAAAAACAAAAAAACAAAAAAAAAAGAGTAGGAAAATAAAATGATAAATGAGTTTTATTTTGAAATCAATTAAGAGATTAAAAATTGAATTTATTTTTTTAATTAAAAATATATTTAATGCTGACATAAGTAGTTTTATGTTAATGCATTGCTGATTAAAAGTCTTTTAAACACACAAAATGCACTTTATATATTATTAAAGTAAATATTTTGCTTTTGAATTGGTTAGGAGGTGTGAATTTTTGTATAAAGAAATTAATGTGCAATATGTTGGTGGGAAAATGTACACCCACAAACGCAAATGTATATACAACGCCAACTGTACTTTTTTTTGCCACTTAAAGTTCAACTAACTTTGCTCGTTCGTACGTTTGTATATTTTAGTTATTTACTTTGGCCTGATTATATGCTGCCGTGCTGCCGTGCTGCTTTGCTTGCTGGCTCACAATTTCAATTAACACTTTTTTTTTTTTACGTTTTACTACCAATTGACTGACTGACAAACTAACTGACCGAGTGAGCAACTGTCAGTGAGTAGTGACGTGTTTGAAAACATGCCTTTGCTGGCCAATGCTCTTTCCACTTACTTACAGGGCAAGTCCGTTTCATCGACATGCCAATAAACTCATAAAATTTATAATGTGCAACAAACACACACAAATAAGCAAACCAATCAGTAAATCAACACTTTAGGACGCGCTGATTATACAAAAAAATTTTCAAGCCCATTTCCTTAATGACGCTAATGAAAAGTGCAAATAGATATCATAGATTTCGCAAAGTTGTTGGCAAAGCAAGTTTTTCCTTTGTTAATAAATTCATTACTTGTTTATTTCTTCTATTTATTATACATTTTCGTTGTGCCATTTCCGTTTGCTATTTGCGAACGATATGGCAACGCTCGCCTTGCTTTGACTGCCGGTTGTTGTTATTGTTGTTTTTATTGTCAGTGCGCTTGTGAATTATTGAAGCAATTAATTTTCAAAAAAAAAATAGTGCTTTGCTTTAGCAAATAGAAATGGTCGAACTTTAATTCAACAAACAAACGACTTGCGAAATGAATAAATGAAATAATTCTTGTGTGTTGGCACTGTTATTTGCATGTTGTCGCTCGTGTATGCGTGTGTGTGTGTAATGAACGTTTTACTATTCAGAGAGGCGCAGCATTGGCCGTGTGACTTAATGAAAGGTTTATTATGAAAATATATTTTATATTTTATTGCAAACAAGATTTCGCAATGTGCTACCAACTTGTTGTTTCTTTGGTTCAGTCAATAAGGCAAGGGTTAAAGTTTATTGTTGTTGTTGTTGTTTGTTTGTTGGCTTGTTTTGTGTGTTGTTGAACAGTTTGGGTTCATTTGAGTTCATTTCAAGTCGATCTTTTACTGTTTATTTGTTTGCATAAATTATATATGTACATGATTTTGATAGTTTGCGCGTGTGTGTGTGTGTGTGTGTTTATTGTGCAGGAAGTATCAATTTTAATTAATTAACTACGAGTTTAAACTTTGGTTATACAATCAATTCAATTTGGTTAATATTTTTAATGTAAAACATGTGCGCACATTAATCAAATGAAAATTTATGCAATTGAGAGCGAGAGCATGTGAAATACAAATACAAAAAAAATAAATGAAAAAAAAATCACTGCAGTAAAAAAATAAATCAATACATTAATTAATGTTTCTAGTCGCACTATTTGATTTGCATAATTAATTATTTGTATTATAAAAAGTCTTTATCTCCATTTTTTTTTACTTGTTTCTTACTTCTCTTCTGCTTTGCTTTTGAAAAAAAAAACAACAAATTTAGCAAAGTCAATTAATACTGAAATTTGCATAAAGTTATAATTCAAATTAGTTGGAAGATGCACAAATAGCGCTTTTTTAAGATTTTTTCCTGGCCACAGAATTAAATAATGAATACCAAATGTTTCTACACTTGAAATATTTTTATTTAAAGAAGATCTGAAAAAAAATTGTCTGTCAAAATATTTGAAAATGAGTGTGCTGAGAATTGCTGTATCTCATGAGATAAGTGTTTTGCGGGCATCACTCTAGCTCATCACTGGATCATTGGAATTAAAAAAATAAAAAAAATGGTTCTACTGGCAATTCCATAATGCTCCGGTTGGACGAAGGGATTTGAAGTTGATTGAATTTTGAGAAAATGGCAGACGTTTGAGCGTCAAATATATATATATTTTTCCAAAATTTAACGCATATTTTCGGCTATAAAAACAATTAATAATAAAACAAAATCCTTCGTTCAACTGGAGGAAAATTACGTATAAAATAAATGAAGATAAATGAAAAATAAATGATAAATCAAAATAAATTCAATAAAAATACCTCTCTACTGACGTGTTAGGGGCTGCAAATAACTCGAAAAATAATCTTCGGATCGTCTTGAAAATTTCAGAGTTTATTTAAGTAATTAAATAAGGCAAATCAAGCATGAAAACATAAATATTTAATGTGTGCTATTTATCGGAAGTTGTTTTTACAGCAGAGAAACTTAATAAACCAAATCTGATTAGATACTCATGATTTTTATTTTTTTTAATTGTATATCCCAAAGTTTCTTCATAAAACAACAAGAAAATAAAACTAGAATTTACATAAAAGAACACTCCCGACTTTCAAATATAAAAAAAAAAAACAACAACAATTTGTATCAGAATAAATTATATGTTATTTCAACGAAATGTTAAAAATACAAATTTTGCATCAATTAAAATAACTTGCTTGACTCGCTTCTTTTTATTGTTGTTTTTTTTTTGTTGTATTATACGATAAATGTTCGCTTATAGCGCACAACATTCAGAGTTGCCAACTATTGCGACAAAACATTATCTGTATTTTTTTTTCTATCTTTAATATAACATTTCCATTTGTTTGGTTGAAATACACGGCTTAAGCACGCCACGCCAAATCTCCGCCAAATCTCCCCAAGTGTAGAAAAACTTCCGTTTCTCGAGTAAGCGTCTTCTTCTTACTGCTTTGGCAATGCAATTTGCTTAATTCTTATTTTTATAGCTCAATGGTTGAATGGCACGCCTAATTTCTGGCAGATTTTCTAAAGCGCGCATAAAGTTTTGTCTAGATTGGCGGGGCAGAAGGGAAAAGTGCGAAAAGTTGCTTTTAAAAGTTTCTCAACGCTTTTTTTTATTATTAAGCCAAAAATTGCATTTTGTTCGTTGATAATTTGTACGCTTCTTCATTGAGAAATTAAAAGGAAAAAAGTTGTGCGTTCATTTTTACAACAAAATAATGTTTTTTAAGTTCAAATATATTTTTAATGCTGAAGAATTTTTTCTTAAAGAGATTTTTGGCGACGTAAACGGTGTCAATATTCAATACTGCTATGTTGCTTGAGCCTACACTATACATATGACATTTAAGCACGATTGTCGTATGTGACGTTTGTTTCTTTGTAACGTGGGCGCACTTAATATTACTAATGCTTGAATATCAAATGATATTTAATATTTTTCAAATGTTTTTCATTGATAAACTTTTGTGCATGCTTATCAGGAAATAATACAAAATGTAGTTTTTTTTTCTATATAAACACGGAACATTTGTTCAGACAGTGTTGCGCTCACCTTGACATTGTTTGTAGTTGTTGTTTGTGTTCTTTTAATCATTTTTGTGCGTTGCGACTTGATTATTCTCGTAATTAACAAATTGTTTATACAATTGTTTATTGTTCCCATGTGCATTTCCGTGTGTATAATCTTGCGCTTAGTTTTCTGTGTGTGTGTGCGCGCGTGTGTGAAAAACAATTGAAGAGATGCACATTGTGCGACTTCATTGAAATAGTCATAATAATTGTTGTATATTTGGCTAGATTTGTTGTTTGTGTAATTAGACTATTTCCTGATAAAAATCGTTGCATTGCATTTCTCTATTCCGGTTATCTAATCGAGATAACGTACAAAAAACAAAGTTACTTTCTTTGTAGGTGATTTTTTTTCGAATGTAATTGCAAAGGGCAAAACTTTCCAAGTTGTGAGCAACCCAGAAAATACCGTAAAGCCGTGTGAATAAGAGTGTAGAACTAAGTCAATTGAAATGCATAATACAACTTGGGTCAACTTACTAAATATATTATGTTTTCGGTACATTTGGTAGTCTTTTGGCGCCTTGAGATTCATAAGGACTCGTGTCGAGAGCATAAAGGGAGTGTTCTAGTCTAGGATTTTGAAAAATACATATTATTAAAGCTCAAGTTCTTAAGAATATGTGCTTCAAAGGAATTTTTGAAGTATTTTCGGAGTTATAAATATTTTTGTGATAAGAAGTACTATTGATCAATCTTCTTAATATATCCCTCTATGACCGGGACCATCGATTTTGAAAAGTAATTAGTTTTAATATTTTTAAAAATTCGTGAAAGTCAAAATATACGCCAAAAAACCATATTCATTTTTAAATTGTCGCCATTTAGTGAAAAAAATTTAAAAGTTTTTATTCCATGGTCCGGGCTATAACAACGTCTATCCCATGACAGAATACTAAAAATATTTTTATTTTAATTTTTTATTTTAACACACACGGGAAAACTACAAATCTTGGGCTTCTAGACTAGAATATCTCCCTTAAGCTGAAAAGCTCTGATTTTTTGCTTTCTTTTAGCTTTAATATAGGAAACGCTCAGTTTACAGCCCCCAGCTTACCCCTGGTTGCATTGCAGAAAACAAGAAGGCACTAAGCTGACATTAAAATCGTATTCTATAGAATTTCTGCCATACACAACGAGCAGAGTTAAATCTTTTGAAATGCTACGCGTACATTTCGCCCTATTAGTCTTATGTACTATGGAAAAAAACGCGCCTTTGATTATTTCTTTTGCTATGAGTTTTTTTTTTACGACATTTTAAAAATCCACACAGAAAAATGCACTAATTTTCGATGAAGCACAAATAAAATAAATACGTACGTACGTTTTTATTTATGATAGTAACATTTGGCGTGGCCACAGAAGGCATTCTACCAATAAAAATTCTATTGGTTTGGTGGCAAAGCACTTGGCAAATAAAAATATACACATAATAAAATCAAACACAAGAAAGAACCGCGACGAGACTTGAATTTCTACGCAATTTAACTCGTATATGGTTCTGATAGATGAATATGATGATGATGAAGAAGAAGAAGAAGAAGATGCCAGCACATCACTGCTGTTGTTGTTGTTGTTGTTGTTATTGCTGTTGGGGTTGTCATTCAACGTACATAATACACAAACACATGCGTGTGCTGCTGAACAGAAAAGGCATAACGAAGAAGCAGAGCGGAGCAACAAAAGGGGCGAAGAAAAAGCAAAAAGCAAAAAGCAAGAAAAAAAAAAAATCACATAATAAATACGATAACAACAAAAAAGTTAACCTTACAAGTACTAAACAAGTATATAAATATATATTTTGCTCGTATTTTATTTTGTTTCGTTCTTTACTGTTTTTTTTTTTCTGTTTTTTTTTTTTTGCTATGCGTTCGTGCTCTTAACTAAGCCAATAATGTTGACAGGCGGCGATGTTGACGAAGCTCGTCGTGGGCAATGGCCGTGTAGTCAACGCCATGTAATAAAGACAAGACGTAGCAGAAGAAGAAGCTGAAATAAAATAAGAGCATTTATTACCCCAAAAAAAAAAAAAAGAGTGTTTTTGCCACACATTTTACACATCATATGATATGTATATTGTTGTTGTTGTTGGTCTTTCGTTATAATCATGATTTTAGCAGTTTGGGAAACGCTGCGAGGCATAAAGTGTTTTGCGTTTCATCCGGTCAAACCAAAACAAAACAAAAGGCAATGCAAAAAATGTTGAGGAAATCTGTTTTTTTTTTTTTTTTTTTTTTTTTGTTTTTTTTTTTTTTTGTCCATGGGCGACGTTCTAAATAATGTGCGATGCTTAATCTTTGAAATTGCGTGCCGTTTTTTTTTGCTGCTGCTGCTCCTCCACTGTCAAAGACATTGTGCAGGGTTGCCTTTCACTACGTCTGCTTTTTTTTTTATTTTTGTGTTGAACATGTCCGGTCTTTTTATGAGGCTCTGATTATATGCGTGCAAAGCGTATAATTTGCCGTTATAGCAAAGTTTTCTGCTTACTGCTCTCTTCTTTTTTTAAATCATTTTCGTTTGTTGTTAATTTTATAAAATGTAGTCATTTATAATGTTGCATAGTGTTGTAAAACATGCGCGTAACCAAAAAAAATAAAAAAAAAAATAAAAGCAAATCAAAGCAAGCAAAAAATTGCTTTGATAATTAATTTTTGCTGTCAACAAGACGCAAACACAGTGCGGCAAATGTGTTGCATTGCATTTGAAGCGCACACAAGTTGTTATAACACAAAACCATAAAAACGGCAAAATTTTAATATTATTTTTTTTAAGTTTAGCCAAAAAAAAAAAAGGGGGAAAGACGATGAAAAACCACAAAGTTATGTTGACACTAACGTCAGCCCTCCTGGCCTGTTGTTCGGTTGTGCGATGGTGGTGAGGCAGTTACGCTTGATGTTTCATCTAGCAAGGGTGGCAGAATTCGCACGCTTTAAGTTGTCAGAGTTGTCATTGCTATTATTTCGACAATTTTTCTATGTGAGTGGACACATTGTTGGCGAAAGTGTGCGTGTGTGTGTAAGGTGTGGGGGTGTGGCTTCATACAATGCGGTTTTTGTGCCTTAGTGACAATGACAACTACAATGATGGTCTGATGGTCTGAGACAGACACGTGCAAAAATGAAATGAAGAATAATAAAAATTTGGCAAAAGAAAAGAAAAACAAAAAAAAAAAGCGGCGGCGAAAAAGTGTGGACAGCTGATGACAAGAGGCGACACGAGCTGACCGTTGGTTGTGGTGTGTTGTTGTTGTTGGTGACGATGTGAAGAATGACGAAGCTTGGAAAATTATGCGAGGGTTGCTAGTTGGCGTGTGTGTGTGAGTGAGTGTTGGTTAATGCGGTTGTCTATGATGTTGATGTTGATGATGATGATGATGACGACGACGAAGTCCGGAAAACCGCCGTGACATTTGCGGGCTTTAAGCCGATTGCACGCGCCGTTGACGAACGGAAGTAATTAAGTGTTTGCTTTTTTTCATTTTCATTTTTCTTTACGTTACTTTCGAGGGGGGAATTAATTCTTAGCTAAATGACACATGGCAACCCTAAACAATATGCACTGTTTAATTTTTGTGAAGCGCATTTTCAAACAATATTAGCAAGTTAGTCATCATTTTGCTCATACTCAACCGTTACTGCTGTCGACACTAACTCGTTGGCGAGTTTCATGCATTCATTGTTTGCTGTTTGATTTGTTTTGTCTGTCAGCTAACAGGCTCAGAGACCTTAAAAGCCTCAAAGCACTTTTAGTTACCAAAAACCACTTGAAAATACCATTTTTGTGACAGGCTAGGCCAGGCCAGGCAGTTTGCTAGGCGCCTAGTTGTATGCAACGTTTCTAAGCACAGTAGGCGCACACAAGGCACACGCTAAATGTCAAAATAGCTGACACTGAGTTGTGGCATTCAGCTTAGCGTGTGCTTTATTTTATTGTATTGCCTGCCTTTTCATTTCATGGCACGTCTTGAGGCACACAAACACACCAACACACCACACACCTCTCAAGCTGTTGTAACGTTGAAGTTGGCCTTTGCTTCCTGTAAAATGTTGCTGCTTCCTTTGCTATTTATTGTTGTTGTCGTTGTTGTTGTTGTACTTTACACTTGTCTGGACATTTGATTAATGATGCTTATGTGTTGTTGTCCTCGTCGTCATCACTGTTGTTGTTGTTATTGTTGTATACTTATAGCTTCATGGGTTTTTCATTATTTTCATTCATTTTTATTATTATGTTTTTTTTTTTTTTGTTTTTTTTTTCATGCTTTCTTTGTTTCTTTGTTAAAAACATGTTTCTACTTGTGTACTATTATGTGCTGTCGTCGTGTTGGCAACACTTTGAAGTGAAGCGGCGCACCTTTTACGGGTACTCCTGCCGCTACTGCTGGTGTTGTTGACGTTGCCGGGTTGTGTTGTGTTGGATTTCTGTTGTTGCTTTACAACACTTAAAGTGCTTACCTTATTTTTCCGCTACTTTAACTTTGAGCTTGACGTTGTCTGGGGAGTTTGTTACACTCATTAATAAAATGCGCTCTAAATGCTTTGCCTTTGTTGTTGCTGTTATTATTATTATTATTATTGTTATTGTATGTAGTACTTCCACTTCGTTTGACATTTGTCAACACTGACGCACAACGGCAGCCACAAACATACACACACACACACACACAGTGGCAACATTTGACTGATGGCATTGTCTCGCATATTACTCATACGTGCATCACCATCATCATTATCATCACAGCTCGTTTGCCCGTAGGCACTGACGACATGTCAACATAGCTGCCTAATTAAGTTTAAGGCGCACTTTACATGCCCGTGGGATTACATATGACTTTGAGTGCCATTGTGCTTTGTTGAAGCGCAAGCTGATAAAAAGACAGGCGGCCGTTGTGTAGGTGAGCAGGCGGGCAGGTAAGCTGCTTGATAATGTTTCTTATGTAAATGTGAAAGAAAAAAATAATAAAAAAAAAATATGCATTTTGATTGATTTTTAATTAACTTTGCAGTCAATGAGAATTGTTAATAGTCAGCAGTAATTTTTTTTAATTTGCAAGAAGGTAGAACAGTCTTAAATAATAATAAGGCTACCATTTTTATTTTTTCTGCGTATTTCTGATGTTTTTTGTACATAAATCGCAATGTTTTTGCAATCTTCCCTTGCTTAATTCTTAACAAATTTGCGTGCTTATGTGAAATCTGTCAATTGTTTAACAAATCAATGCATTTAATGACTTTTAGCAAGTTTTATCTTAGTCAACAATGTAACAACAATAATGATCATATTGCTAATTAATTTAATAAAGTGATTTTAATTTGCTTTTCGTGCTCGTGAATGAATATAATTTTTTTCAAATTTATAATTTAACAATTATTCAAGCACAATAATATGAACGCAAGAGCAAATGTAATGTTAGCGAGTTGTCATTGTTGTTGCCTTCGTGTGATGCTCGTTCCATGCCCGTTCGTTCCAAGCTATTCAACAATGCCATTGTGAATGTCATGCACATGTTTTTTTTTTCTTGTTTGCTTCTCTGTTTGTGTTTTGTTGTAAAATGGCGTGTTCTTTTTAATATTTTTTAATCTTCACATTTAATTGTAGAATTTAAGTTTTTTTTTTTCTTTGTTTTTGTTACAAGTGCATGTAATTATTTTAAAGCGTAATTAGTAATTTTATGCATTATATATGTGTATGTGTGTGTGTGTGTGTGTGTGTATAAAGTCATATAGTTAGTCATGCCGGCGGTCTCTCATGTTTGCCATCAAGTGTTTGTAAGTTTGTATGAATTAGTAGAGCGTGAATTTTACATAGTACCGGCATGGGCCTGGGCTTGGCTTAGGTTGAAGTGGGTTGGGCGGTTCGGTTGTGGCGCTTAGTTTTTGTAGTGGTTTAGCTTAGTTGTTCTGATTGTGGCTGAGCTTGTTTTTTCTTTTTTTTTTTTTTGTGCCTAACTAAGGTCGTTGAAGTGTTGACGTAATTAAAAGAAAAAATAATGCTTAAAAAGTTATTCGTGCAGACAAATCTTTGCTTACGTGTTGCCATTCACTGTGAAATGACAAAAACGGCAGTAAATAATTAGAATTTTTCTATAATTACTCGTATTATTTATGTGTTCTACTCTATGCAGACCATTTTTTGTCTATTCACAGTAAAGCATGACATTCTCTTTCTTCTACTACATTGCTACATCGCTTCACGACGCATAACATGAACATTCACGTTTACTTTACACTTCAGGCTGTCGGCTTAATGCGCGCAAGCTCATTAAATTGACGTTTTATGCAGACATTTTAACCAGTTAACGACAGCTGCAACGACTACTGCTGCACGCTGTTGACCAACACTGCAAACTCTACATTTTTATGAGCGCTTAATGTTTTCTGACTCATACGCCATGTTGCGCCTGAGTAATGTTGTTGCTGGTTTTCGTTTCAACAGCAAAACACTAAAGAATCGTGTCTTATGTAGTCGTACAAGTACCGCGGCCAGTGTTGCTAAACAAGTTGACTTGACTTTTGAGCCATCAAAGTGAATGGCAAGCAAAATCCAAGCGCGCATTTTCCTGCCATTTATTAATTAAAATTGAAATCAACACTTAATGGTTAAGCAAGAAACAATAATAATAATAATAATAATAATAATACTTATGAAGAACATAAACACGTTTAACATATTTCGTGTCGAAACCTCATTTTCATTTAGTCTCGTCTTTATTGTTGTTGCTTTTGTTTTTGTTGTTGCAGCCACAATATAACGCCTTCAACAATGGCAATGTTTTGTTGCTTTGCTTTGCTTTGGGACAAGACTATTAATATTTAATTACTATGTTGGTTTTGTTTACTTTTTCATATTTTTATTTTTTACAGAAATAAGTTTCGTGTTTGTGTATTGCGTGGCAACACTGACTTTTGCAAGAGCAATCTTGTATATTAAATGAAATTTATACGGAAAATGTTGGTTATTTTTAAAGTGGTAGTTAAATAAAATGTTTTTATAATAATTACGCTAATTTTTCATAAACATAAAAACGTATTTTCTTGGAAATTCGCACATAAATTTGCTGCATAAGCGTTTTGAGCGCTAGATTGTTGTATGCGTTGTATGCCATACACTGCTACATAACGTACACTCAAATAAAAAATATAAGCTTGGCAGATAATGCAAAAAATACAATGAACTTTGATAAACTGTTTTAAATGTAGTAAGATAAAATAAATTCCGCCATTCTAACTCAACCTCGATGCAACAATTTTCATGTTTATAGTGAATTTGTTGTACTAACATCATAAAAATGTGCACTTTCCAACACTATTGCTGCTTAAAGAACTTTCACGCATAAGGCACGTTGCTTCAATTGTTCTCAAGCGTCATCTTGTCGCCAACAGTGTCGCTGTTGTGGCTTGTTGAACAAACTTGTCACATGTTCATCACACGTTGCCGAAATGTATTCAACTTGTGTTGACAAGCGGCAGACGAGGGTGAGGGTTGGTGTATGGCAAAAGTTACTCAAGCGCAAAACTTTTGTATTGCAGTTATTGCATCATATTGGCTGCGTGGTTTTTAATTAAACATCAGAAACAACTACAACAACAACAACAAGCACTAACAGCATAACGGCAATTACTTGATTGCGAAAACTCAACGGAAATATAACAATTCAAGAGTTTTATCCTTAAAATAAATTTATTAATGAACAAGTGGTAGAAGAAAGTATGGCAAAAGCATCTAATTAGCTGCATGCGTGCCACGCGTACAAAGTCATTGTTCTATACTTGGAAAAAAAAGGGATAAAATAAATTGTGTTATGGCATTCTGCAGTCAGAATGCAATGTGCAATAAAAACTTTATTGGCAATAGTTCAGGCATGTTGCAGTTTTCTCACACACACACACACACACACACATATTCGGTCTTTCATACGTTCGTTGCGACTGCTGCTCGCTATTAGTGTAATTACAAAAACACTAACATGAAGCCAACAGCAGCAGCAGCAGCTGATGTGCGGTTTGTTGTTGTTCTACTTGACGAGCACCTTGTTGTTATTGTTTTTTTTTGCTGGTGTTATTTCTTAATCATAGCAAGTTTTGTACGCGCTCAGCATTTTGTTGTTGCTGTTGACGTTGAGAAGGTCAAAAGCTTCTATCGTTCTGTAGAACCATAAGCTTTGCTTATTTTGCAATAACGCTTTCGATTTCCGTGTTATTTTCTTTTGCTATAAATTCGCCATGACTCTGGACATTACTATTTTCTTTGTTGTTCTGCTTCTTTTTTATTTTTAAACTCTTGCAAAAAGAGTATATTAATTTTTTCATCGAATTCGCAGCGCAGAGAAGAAGATATCTCCGACTATGTGAAGTATAACTATTCTTGATCAGCACGACGACACTAGTTTAAATAATTATTTCCGAATTAGAATTTTAAACATTTCGAATAAATTTAAACGCAAAAATTCTTCAGATGTGTCCAGGCATTGTATAACTCAGAATTATTTCGAACGGACGAATATAGCATATAGCGCTCATAGGAATGTTTGGTTAGAAATTAGGTTTTTGTTAGAAAAACTTTTTTTTTCTTGAATATAAACAAACCAAACTTTCCGAATACATGTTTTTATTGATGCTTCACTATATTGCAAAGTTTTAAAATAATCGTACGTTAGGGTCATGTAGCGAAAAACTTAAAAATGGGATTTCTGTGTAAGTAAAAGAGATAGAAGATTGCAAAACATAGTAATGTATTGGTTTCTTTAAGACAGATCCCCAAAAATGTATGTGTTTCTAATTGGAAAATCATTTTTGATCGATTTTGGTTAGGGAGAACGTTTGCAAGAGTATATAAGTTTCGACAAAGCCGAACATAACGCCCTTTCTGGTTTTTCATTCATTCATTTTCTCGTGTGTTTGTTTTCAATTTGCTGTTGCAGTTGTTATTGCATTGGCGTTATTTATATTTCCCATCTAAGCGCATTGACGCGGTTTCTTCGCTTGCTTCCTTCCGTTTTTAATTGATTTTGAGCGCCGTTGCAGTCAAGCAAACAGGTATCAAAACAAACAGCACGGCGAGCGAGCACGACCACGCACAAGGCAACAACAGCAGCATCTGCAATCATTGAGCATTAGTTTCTCTTATGATTAAGCATAACAACAGTGTTGTCTCACTCACACACACGTTCTTGCCAATTACTGGGCTACACACGTTTTGCTTAAATAAAAATGGCAAAAAAAAGAAAAATCGAACGAAAAAGATTCTAATAAGGCGCACTTGGTATTTTTTTTAGCATTGCTGTTGGTTTTAATTAAACCTTGCAACACTAATGTTGCACTTTGCGTGCTAAATTCATGCCAAAATGCGCGGTCGTAATGAACCGAGCTTGCTTGAGCGGCCAGTTTGTTTGAAGCTCTTTAATTGGCGCTGAAGTTTTTGTTGGCATTTACAATTTTGGATTTGACTAACGTAAATGAGTTTCTCACGCTCACTTTTGTGTTAATTATTTTAACGCAAAAGGCTGGAATTTTAAGTTATGCACTGTGAATGGCAACAAATGCATGGCGATCAGCTGATTGTGTAAATAAAGATGCCGTTTTAATTAATGCTTGAAATAAATTCAATAACTTTGCTTGGTTTATGGCAAATATTGAAAAAAAAAATGCAATTATAAAAATGTAAGAAAAGAAATTTTAATTGTCTCTCTTAATGTCAAAAGTTAATAAACTTTTCAAACGTGTTTTTTTGTTTTGATTTAATTAAAACCACAATCAATATTTATGTAAATATTTAATAATTCTTATATTTGTTTTATTTATTCTTATTCAATTTGCAGGTATGTGTTAATCATTCGTTCACCTGTCACAACAAAAGCAACAACAAAAACAATACAAAAACTCAATCGTGCACACAAGTAAGTGTAAATATTATATTAATTGCGAGTAAATAAGCAAAACAAAAATGTTAAAAAAGAAAACAAAAATAAATTCGATGCAAATATTTAAACAAAAATTTAAAAAAAAAGCAAACAAAAAGAATACTTTTGGCTGACTTATTTTTTGTATTTATTCGTCAAGTTGTTTGCGGCAGTCAAATATGAGCGGTTCACACAAAAGACAAACACACACACACACACACATACACGAACATAGCCGTCACCATATGTTGAACTTGACATAAATTGTATAGTAGCGTTTTGTTTTTGTATTATATTTTGTGTGTTCAACAGAAAAACTATAATAATAATTTTGCAGTAATTTGTTAATAAATATTGCACACTGTTTTAATGTATTTCACAACACTGGAAATTGTATAAGCTGCTTTTTTGTTTAATATTTGGAAATTTAAATAATTTTTAAAGCACAAAATCCGTATAATAAATGTCATTATGAATTTGTTTTAAATTTATACGTAAAACAACAACAACAATAACAACAAAACGAGCAAACCAAAGCCGGCTTAAACATGCTTAGAAAGTTACTAAGCTGCTGTCAGCCGCAACTCAACTCATCTCATTTCAACTCAACTCAACTCAAGCCAAATTCAGCCAACTTCAATATAAACTGAGTTTTTCCAACAATAAAGCGACGCCACCACAAATTTTGTCATTGAAGCTGTTGTTGTTGGCGTTGCTGACGTTTTTGTTGTTAGTTAATTTGCATAACAATTGTCGTATGTTTTACTATCACCGTTTTGTGTTGTTGTTGCCACTGCGCTGCTGGCATGTTGTGCTGCGTTGTGTTGTCTTTTGGCTACAACATTTTCTTCTGCTTCTTCTTTTGCTGCTTTTTTTTTTTTGGTCTTCTTTACACATGACATGACTTTGCCATATCTAATTTTATGTTTATTATTAATATTTTCTATGCTGGTAAATTGAAAACAAATTTAAATGTTAATTTGAGCTCGTATTTCAATTTTCTTGAGCACATTTGGGATTTAGTTGTTGTTGTTGTTGGTTTTGTTGGCTTTGCTTGACTCGCGTGTATCGACTGTGTTTCTATTTTTTTGTATTTTTGGTGAGAGTGATCACATTGAATGGCAAGCAGAGCATTTTGTGTGGTTGCTGCTCTGCTGCTACTTAAAACAGTCTTTCGTGTCTAATTTGCATACGATAATGTTTAATTTAAATCAGCGGGTGGCAGTCAACCAATACAAAGACAAAATAGAAAAAAAAAAAAAACGAAAAAGAAAGTGAGTGTAACAAAAATATGCTTGACTTGACTTTTGACACAATTGCGTATAAAATGCATAGCACTTTATTTAAAGCGGTTAAGTAAAAGGAATTACATGCAGAAAACGGAATACGAGAGACAGTTAAAGTGTGAGAGAGCAACAAAAAAAAAAATGAGAGCAAAAAAAAAAAAACGAAACAAAAACATGCGTAAGTGCATTTAAGTAAGTTGAAATGACATCTGTTTGAAGGAAAGTGCGCGAGAGTGAGTGAGAATAAGTGAGAATGAGTGAGAATGAGTGAAAGCGCACAGTAGGCAAAACATATGCATTATGCTGCTGTGCGTTTGTTTTGTTGTTTTTGTTGTTCTTCT
>JBAMBP010001689.1:0-123582 GCA_037044515.1 Phortica magna
TTACGTATTGCTTATTTCAGGTCTTCTTCTTACTCATCTTGTTTTCTTTCACATGCTTTTGAGTGAACTTCTTCTTCTTATGCACTTCGCTTCTTTGGTTCATCTTGTTTTTGTTTTAGTCTGTCTGTATATCGTTTATCCTTTCGATGTTTTACTTCTCTCGCACACCAATCCATCTCCCTGCTACTGTGTAACCGTGTTGCCTTTTTTGGATAAAGTGTTCATTAAGTTGATGAGCATACATTTGGGGATTCCCTTTATTGATCGAATGACATCTTAAAGATTTTTCTTTTTCACTCTGTTGTATTTTTTAAAGAGTTATTTGTGTTTGAAGGCTCCAAGTGCTTCATGCACTTAAAAAAATGTATTTAACCCTTTTATATGCTTAGAAAAGCAATAATTTTTAATTTTTTAAAGTATTTTATCTCTTGTTTTTGAGAAGTTTCTTAGTAAAGTCATAAATAAGTTCATTTTTAATAATCTCTACTCAATCGATCATTACTTGATATAAAAAAATAGTTTTCCTCAAAAAAAAAAGTTCTCATATTTCTTTCATAAAAAATAAACGTTTTTGCTTTCACGCAATTTCCAAAAACCTCTTTTTATTTTTTCTTTTTTCCAATGAAATCTTAATGCGTAACTTATAAGAAACCGAAAAAAATTGATACAAAAAGGCGTATAATTGAAAACCGAGTCGATTATTACAGGCACACGAATGCAGACAAAAGTAATGGAAAGAAAAAGGATTACAGGATAACCTTTTCCCAGGGCTCAAGTGAATGCAACCTTACCAAATCGAAAACGATGACAAAATGCCAAAAGAAAAAACAAAAAAATGTCAAAAGTATAAAATAGAAAAATAAACAAGTGAGGAAGTAAAAGGTTAAGGTTATGAACACAAAAAAAAAAAAGATACTTGCCTTGACGTCAGCGTAGGTGTCGCTGAGGGTTGACTACTGATCCTGTCACGTTGATTAGAAACAGAAAAGGTAAAAATGTGCACTTGCTCAAAAAAATAAAGAAAGAAAGAAAGGCTTAAGAACGACACTGAGCATTGAAAGAGATGAAGCTGAACATGTTTAAAAATACTAGTAAGGCGGTAATGACGAATATACTCGACAATATAATACCCTACACTTATTACGGCCGTGGATATATAAAAAAATGAATGTATATTTGGCATTGACCATTTAAATATTGTTTCAAATTTCAAGAAAATCGATCAAAAGTTACGAATTCATCAACAAATTTCAGTTTAATTGTTTTTAGAGGCAACATTGAGGTGAGGGGCAGTTTAAATTTATATGGTTTTACTGAACGTGCATAAAAAGTTTCAGATTTGTACCTCTTATAGTTTAAGAGAAGTAGTAATTTTA
This sequence comes from Phortica magna, assembly GCA_037044515.1. Classification (NCBI taxonomy): domain Eukaryota; kingdom Metazoa; phylum Arthropoda; class Insecta; order Diptera; family Drosophilidae; genus Phortica; species Phortica magna. Next base: position 1,377 of record JBAMBP010001689.1, read on the forward strand.
AAAAAAGGGGAGAGGAAATGAGGAGGAGGAGAAAAATTGTGCTAAGTCGTTTTATAGGGTTATGCTTACTGACTCTTCTTCTTCTTGAGTCATCTTGTTGACCTGATCAAGACTATGTGTACTTTTTGAGATGTGTTATGAGGATTTGGTCCTAAAATTTAATATACCCCGAAACACACCGTTTATAGGGTATTTGCAAGGATGCAAGGGTTAAATATGAAGGGTATGATTGAAAGACCTTAAAGAGTTCAGTGAGGCAAAAGGGCATTTGATCGATCGTGCATGCTGCGTCATGGCTTACCCTTAAAGAGCATGCATAGATAAAGATAAGTTTGCCAAAAATAAGCAAAGAGTTATGAGTTGCTTTGATAATAATTGTACTAAAATATGAGCGTAACAAGTGCATAAATAAATATTTTGCTTAAGAAGAAAATCAATAAGAGTGAAGAACATTTTTCTTACAAAAATATTTCTCACACAAAATTGTTTTCTATGAGTTTTTCATATTTATTTTTATTTCTTCAAGATTTTTATTTTCATTCATTTGATTTTCATTATTTTGAATCATCAGCGAAAAATCTTGGCTCAGTCGAATGCAGCGAAAGTGCAACACGATCGCCGTGTCCGGTTTATTGTTTGCGGTTTCCAACAGGACACTCAAGAGCAACAACAACGCCAACAACAACAATGCGAGGCGTATACTTTTGCGGTCTCAGTTTTCATTGTGAAAGTGAAAATATAGTCAAATATTATTTTTCGCTCATGCACATGAATGAAATGTGTAATATTTTTTTTTGTTTCTTGCCTCCGCAGCCTTCCTTCGTATCCTGCGTATTGTTTGCATGGTTTAAGTGGTTTTCTGCTTTGACTATTGAATGATTATTATTTGCGCTATTTTCATTCAATCAATGAAATGTCTTCACATGCAATTTTAGCTCATCTTTCTATTTAACGTTCGCAGGCGCGCTCAGCGAAACAGGTGTCGTTGCAAAGGACATGTTATTTGTTGCTTTGGGTTTACTGATTCAACATTTTGTTTGCTGTCCAAGAGTTTTAGCGGTTTCCTGTAGAAAATATTGAATTTTATTTGGCTTCTTAGGTTGTTTGCGCGGAAAAACAAGACTTTGCAGAAGATTCTACATTTTTTAAGAATATTTCCGTTAAATTTACAATACCAATTAAAATCCAATTGGATAATTCGCTTATATAAAGTTCTTGAGCTTGGAATTTCTTAAAATATAATATAATATATAATTTTTTTTGAGTGATTCCCACACAATGATCTAATATGGCATGACTATATGGCGCCACAACAAAACTGCACATCATACAAAAGGATGCACGCTTGACCAATAGATTAAAAAAGACCCTTTTTTATTTTGCGATTCATGTTTGCGTCCGAGTGACCAAAAACAACAGCAACTAAGATGGTGCTAAGCAAGACACGCCTACGCGTTTTGAAAAGAAACCAAAATTAGGTCAGTTTTTGAAGCGTGAAGCATTATTTGGCATAAGATTAATTACGCATTATCCTTTGTAGCAAAGGCGCAAAAATATATATAATATTTTGATAAAATGGTGAGAAAATATTAGGAAAATTCATGTAATATTGTTTGCTGGCATATCCTTTATTTATTGTCTTTGCTTGCACTGCAATTGCAAAGGATATGCCGGCACTTGTGTGTGTGTGTGTGTGTGTGTGTGCGTTTGTGTGACTTTCATAACCAAAAGTAGACACACATAAGTAACAAATAAAACTCACTCAATCATGCATTTTCTTACACATTTGTGTGTTTGTACAATTTGAAAAAAAAACAATGTTTAGAAAAAGAAAAATTGCATTTTCACTTTCCCATGACTGCGATTGCCAAGTGCAACATATCCTTTCACATGCACACATATCCCTTTTACAAAACATACACACATGTTTGTATATTTTCTACTTCTTCTTTGACGTTCTTTTTGCTCAACAATTTCTCACATTACATATACGAGCATATCCTGTTGCACATTTTCTCATGTCATTGCAGAGAAAGGATTGCTTGTGCTTCTGCTGCCTCTTCGGCTCATGTGCAGGTGGCAATGTGCGTTCATATTTGCTGTCATTTTATACAAAAACGTTTAGTTTTTGCATGACTTTTGTGTAATATCTTCATTGTTGTTCATTTTTTTTTTGCACACGACATGAGAAAACGTTGAAGATAATGTAGTAATGTATCTGCGTTCAAACACTTGACTTAATATGCACAACATGCGTTTAGTAAACGCTTTTCAAGTGGTTTGGTTTGCCGTCATGCTACAAAAATACAACAAAATAGTTTTCGTTTACTTTTTTGCGGAAATAAAACCAACGACATCGAATAAAAACAAAGCCATCAGCATAGACCAAAAGATACATACTGAGTGTCTGAGCGAGAAGGAGAGAGAGCCAACGAAATCATAACAACCAAAAAGGATATTAGCGGCTTGACCCCGTAGTGGAGCCACAGGCCTGAAAGTGTCATTGAATCGTAAAAAGAAGTAAATGCAATCAAGTGCAGACATCAAACAAATGATGAGTTGCGCTGCTCACTGAAGTAGCCTCACACACATACTCAAAGATATCTTTGACAAATTTTTCGCTTAGACTTGCAATAAGTACGCAGCATAGCATATCCTTAGCATAAGGAGCAACAAAGAACCAACACCGATGGCATTTTATGACACACATCGACACTTTTGCGTGCCTTTGCAACAAATTAGTAAAAGCGGCTTTGACTTTTTGTCTTTTGTCTTTTGTCATATCATTTTCGTATACACTTCGTCCTGCTGTCGCCATCAAGTGGCGCTTAGCGTATATCCTTCCTGGCCTTGCCATGTGTCTGTGCCTGTGTGATGTGTTTTTTATGCCGCTTCAATGTTTTATACGCGCATTTGACAGCATTAAATGTTGCGTTAAGCAGATTGTCATGTCGTTTTTCTTCGACTTTGACTGCGGTCTTTTGACTTTTGCCCATTCTGCAGCAGCATCTCACTTACGTATGCCCTTAACCCACCTTCTGGTATGAGTATGAGCACATTTTTAGTTCCTGTTCCTGACGTTCTCTCACATTTGACGTCGCATTTACTCGCTTATTGTCTTTGTTATTTTAGGTTTATGTCGCGCTCAAGTTTTATATTTTCTTTTCTGGTTTAGTGTTTTGATTTGCTTTTGTATCTTTATTTTTTTTTTCCTCGTTTTATATTCGATGCGCGTTTTTTTTTCTGTTGGTGCTTCTGAGGTTAGTGTATATTCAGTTTTGGTATTTAAAAAGGCATAAATAGCTAAGTGAGATTTCTTGCTTTGCTTCATGTTTATAGTTCTGATTGAGTTCGTTTTTAGATGTTGGCAAATGTTTAGTTGATGTCCTGCCAATTGATGTTTTAGCTTGTGTCTACAAAATTTAACGGGATATAATGCTCGTAAATGTGTTGTGTTGAGCTCAACTTTATTAATAGTTGGTACAAAGTGTATATAACTTACTTGTACTAAAATTTCTTACTTTACATTGTGTGTGCAATATTCTCTATGATTAAATTTAAATTTAATGTATTATCCAAACTGCAGAGCTTTAAAACCAAATATAAATTTTAAGCTGACGTATGTATGTGCTTTGACGTTATGTGTAACATAAGAGTGTTCACTTTTTAAATTTAGTTTGGAAATCCAGTAATTTAGACGTATAATTTTATGCTTTCGTGTTTGTTTGATTCTCGAAGTTAGCTTGAGTAGTTCTTAATAGTTTGGATAAAGCTACTGTTTCGTTTTAACATTTGCAATCCTATGTTTGATTGAGACACTCAGTACATACGGCATTCTAGCATTTAGACTTCAGTAAATTATTGTAAAAGAATCGAATTTATATGAAGCAATGTGCTGTAATGTAGAATTTTGTTTGCGCAACCAGAATGTGTATCAAAAATTCTAAGCAAACATTTCAAGCATTCATTCCACTCCACTTTCACATTCGCTCATTGCACCTGAGTCTGCAAAATGTGCCAATAGTATATCATCTCTACTGACCTACCAACATCCGTTCTGGTAAACGAATTCAACAAACAAAACCATCAAATCTCAAACACAGAAGCGAAATTCTTTGCATACAGAAAACAGGTGACTTTATTTGTACTTGGACACTTTGCAGTTGTCTAAAGAAAAACTTCCTTTGAATGTGAAAAAAAAACATAAAAGAGAAAATAAATAAAAAAACAACATGCATTCAGTAAAAAGCGCAGCTGTTATTTTTACATACACCAATTTAAACAACTCCACACAACATACTCACTCCAATGCAATCGCCTTCAGTCGAAATTAATGTAGCTTGAGATTTGAGGGCGCTATTTTTGTCAACAATTCATTTTTTACAAAAAATAGAACAAAAACAACAGAACATTTCAATTGGCGCAGCGACATTTACTGCACTGAGTAAGACTATCTGAAGTAAGTATGTATATGTCTGAAGTAGGAAGCGTGCCGGCAGTATGGCCGCCCCCCTCGCTCGCTCGCGTAATGTTAAAAAGTTCAAATGTTTTGTTCTGCGTTTCAAATGCTTCATTTCCTTAGGCATCTCAAACAACACCAACAACAACAACTGCAACAATTGCAGCAGCGGCATGTGCTCTAAAGATGTCTTCATGCCTCCCACTGCATTTGGCGCTCGGCGCTCGATTTGAATAATGTTCTATTTTTTTTTTTTTTGAGTGTATCGATGAGGCATGTGTTGGCTGTTGAACACATTTTTCACCTTTGCTGACCTTGAGCGTGCCGATATTAGTTGCTCTAAGAAAATCACTGAGGTGTGTGATGAGTGGAGTATGGAAGGAATAATGATGTTTAGAGTAATAGACAAAAATACATATTAAGAATTTCTTCAGAATAAAAAAATACTAAAGTTTGATAGGAATCGAGATTTTCTTAGATTTAAATGATTAGAAAAAATGGAAGAACACAAAAGCAAAACAACAACAAAGTCTGAGATTTGAAAGAACTTTTTTTATCGGTATTGTACCACAAAACACTTTTAAAATAATGTTCACTTCTTAAGTCCTGCAGCGAAAGATCTCCAAAATTGGAGAGTGTCTATAATAAAATTCATTATTAAATTGAAGTGAGGGGTTATTCTAGAATAATACAAAACAATCAAATAGGAAATGACCGTTTTTAAAATAAACATTTTGAATTCAACAATAGCTTAGAATTTTATTGTATCAAAAGCTTAATTGAAACCTTAGAATTAATGTTAGGCCATTAATTCGGTAACACTTCAGAATCGAAGTCAAATTTAATATTAAAATCATCTCTTATCTCTTCACATGACTTAAATTTAAAATCTTAAGTGACTGTTGGAACACCCTTTATACTCCCACATACGCGTACAATCATCAGCTATTATCAAGCATAAGACTTTTTGAACTCAATGCGACAAATTTCGCAGTAATTTAAGCGTTGTTATTGTCTACCAAGTGATTTCATACTATTTATTATTTTGTATATATTTATTTTGTTTTGTTTATCAACAAAATTGAAATCCTTTTTCATAACAATTCACAATTATCAAAACAAAAATTTCCGTTTAATGATTCCGACAATTATGGAAAATACGTAAATGTTTTTGTAAATCGGTGATTCAAATTTTATTTAATTTTCAAATTAATAATAAATAAACACCCTTTTCCATTACAAAAGCATTTATCAGTTTATTTTTCTTAAATTAAATAATTAATTTAAAAATGAAAATAATAAAAAACAATGCTTTTGATAAGCCAACGATGCACACGTAATTTCCAAATATATAACAACTGAGTGAACATCTCATCTCATCCCATCGACAAATGCAAATAAAAGACAGTAAATAAAAGAATGATTTCATGAAATAAAAGAAATGTCGATAACCCGTAAAGACTTCTGACTTTACCCACTGATTTTCACATATCAGTAATTGTCGCCACACAAATGTGAATTCCAATCGATTCAGACTCTTTGTACTTAACAAGTGCATTTCCGGTTATATTTGCTTAATTGCACATGCGCTTCAAGATTACACATAAGCACTCAGAGACAAAGTAATTTTCGTCGTTCCAATTGTCAAATAAATTCACTCAAGTCAATTCAAATGTTGCTGAACTTGACCGCATAATTTCAGCATTTGAGGTCTTATCTCAATGGCCACCCAATAGCTTAAATATTTGACAGCGCCAATCGGGAGGTATTTTGGTATTTTCGGTGTTGTTTGGCGCCAAAGCGACGGCATAGAATATTTGTTTAGCTTGTCTTACGTGATTGTCAATAATTTATGCTGACTTTGAACTTTACTTTTTCCAATGTTTTAAAGTTTTACTTTTATATTTGATATTATTTTGAACTTAAAATTATTTAAAATAGAAAACCATGACAAGAAAAGTAACTAAGCAAAGTGAATTGTTGGTTTTAAGCTACAAAATTAAATCATTCGTTTTTTTTTGGCTTAAATTCAAATATGTTTTTAACGAAACTCTTGAATCAGAAACTATAAATAAGCAGTTTAATAGTAGCTCGTTGTTAAATCGTAAATAGACAAGTCAATAAAGACATTTAAAAGAACAAAAAGTTCTTTTTACAATGTGTCAATGCTAAAAATACATAAGTTCTGAGCGTTTACATTGCAACATAAGTCATTAAGTTTGCTTACTCAATCGCACTTGTCTTATGTCAGCAAACGTATCAGTTCGACTTAGGCGTGTTTTATATTCAACAATTTTAAGCATTTTTTTTGCAATCATTTGCGGTGTTGCTAAAGTGAAATACTTATTAGTACAAAACAAAAATCTGCCAACTCATGAATGTGTATTTCAATATGTCCATAACAACTTTGAAGTGTTGTTTTGAGAACAGATCACTGCCAAGTTCATAAACTATCTGCAATTATAAGCAAACGGATGTGCCAAAGATATTCTTCCATACAACAGCTAATGGCTTCCTAGGAATTTCGCCAAATTAAAGTAATTTTCATCAAGATAATTAATACAACGAAATATGAAACTCAATTGAATACAAATAATAAAATAAGACAATCATAGTCAAAATCAGGCTACCAATTGTTCAAAACGAACAAGTGAAAGCGAATGAAGAAACTGAAAAGAACAATTAAAATGAAATGTAGGCGAGAAATCAACTTCGATCTTGATAAGCGCCAAAATCAGCGCAACTCAATCAACAGTTTGCAGCTCAATCACGAAAATTATTTGACATTTTGTGCTACCAAAAAAATAGAAAAATAAGGACAATACTTGTTCAATCTAGTGAGTAAAAGTATCAGATAACCGTCAAGTTGATATTGATGTTGATGATGCTGTTGATCGTATCACATTTTACCTTTGCACTTTGCAAAATTCCCACACAGAATGAGTACCAAATCGGAAGCTGAGTTGCTTATCTATGCCTGAGATGCCACACATTGTCATCTGTTAGGCATTGGCAGGACCTGCTCTTTTGTGGTTAGCATATGAGACGCAGGCATTGTTTCGACTATTGTCAAGTCAGAACATTGAGCAGTTGACATTTGCAACTCAATCGACTTCACATGCACACACAGCTGGGAATGTGATGAAGTATCTTGGTTAGACAATAAGTCTCAGTCAGCAGATTGCAGCATATTATGGCTGAAAATATATGAGAATGTATTAGCCAATAATTCAGTACCTGGCTAAGGCTTAGCCAACCACAAAAGTAATACGAAGTGATTTTCAAAAGATCGCACCGGACATTGGCCGGTCTCAGCATTCTCGTTCTTTGTTTGTCGACGATCTTTTCTTTTTACGTCAACTACTCCCATGCTCATACAATCAGGATTCTTTTCTAATTTGCTTCTTCTTCGCTTACTTATTTTTGTTTTTTGTCTCTTCGGTCTGTTTGCCATATTGTGCGTTCTTAACGTATCCTTTTTCTCCTTATGCACTCAAGACAAAAGCCGAAAGAAAAAGGTTTAACTTGAGTGGCTCTGTTCTGCTCTAAAATTTCGCAACATGTTTCACATTATTGATGAGCTATCCTGATTTTGCTCTATGCGCGCGGCATGCTTTGTGTCCAGCCTTTGGGTGATCATGTGTTCATGATCGTTCGGTAATGAGTATTTCAATTCTTTCTTTCTGATTTTTTTTATCTTTTTTTCTCTCTTGTGGTGCCTCGAAGAATACTCGTCATCATTGTGCGCTGTGGGATACTTTTGTCAATAATACTTTTTGTGGGTGTTGGTAGTTCGCTCAGGCAACTGTGACCAATTTTCCTATTTTAAAGTGTAACTTTTTTCTGAAAAAAATGTGAGAGGAGCTAAATAGTCGTGATGATATATTGCTAAAAGTGCATACCATATTTCGTATTGGTTACGGGTTTGCGATCCCTTTTTTGCAATACTGTTTTTGAGACAAGGCATGAAAGAGACCTCAACATAGATTCATCCAGAGAACTGAGTATCGAAACCTTTGCTCTTCTGAATGATTTCATTTATAACAAATATAAATGAGAATAAATATATCTGGTGGCTTAAGCTATCATTTCGTCATACCGAAAATAAATGAATACCAGAAACATTGCCGAATGTCAGAACAAAGTCAATACATGTCATATGACATTGTCAGATACATCACTTGAGTCAAAATGTCAGAGAAACGAACGTTAAAATTGTCATATAAGTTTGAGCAACATGACAAAAATATCAGTCCGCAATTTGATTCAAACTCAGTGCTGATCAAACCAAAAGCCGAAGCAAAGTATCTGTAACGAATTTGGTGCGCCAGATTCTCAATGCTTTGTCCACATGTGTTCCTACTTTTTCTACGATGGTCAGTCATTGTTGTTGCTATTTTATAAAGAGGAATTCTATAAAGAAACTCAAGAACATTGCAACAAATACGTTCTGGCTGTAACTCAATTGTACTATAGAGTCTATAACTCAAATCATGAAGCGTAAAATGCGTTCAGAAAGGCAAAAGAAGAGCAGAATAGCGTCTAAAGGATGTGCAACGTTGCGCAAAAGGATAACAAAGATTAAACGTTAAAGACTTTTCAATTATCAGGCCAAACATGATGCACGTTGGCGAAAGGTTATCCAAGCCGTGGATTATTGACCAAAATGCGTTAAGCAAGCATGCAAAATCCAAGGACCAACAACTTGAACGTTCTTTATATAAGAAAGTATTTCCTGCATTGCATTTAATTGTGTGTTGCCTTATTGATATGTAACCTAACACTTGGGCAACTAAGCACATAAATCTATGTCAAAATCATGCATAGAACGAAAGTGAAAATGCTCAAAGTGTGTGAAAGACAGAGAAGGTATGAACGAGAAAACCATTTCCGGTGCGCCATGGGCAGCCCAACGCGTTTTTACTTTTATTGAATCAATTTAGCGATTTTTTTCTCTCTTTTCTAGTTTTCTATTCATTTTCACTGAAATTTCACTATTTTTGTTATCAAAAATTGTTGCCAAACGCTGCGGTTTTGATTTTGTCTACGGCTGCATGCCGTGGCACCCAAAGGTAAAACTGCGGTAACAGGAAGAATCAATGCGGCACGACACGCCTTTCGAATAGAAAAAGTTGTGGAAATAAAACCAAAAGTGGAAATTCAAATTACACTTTTTCTTTTTTTTTCCGCTCTCGGTTTCTTTTTAAACATGCGTATTGGCACAGGTAGAGTGCTCCTGATTTGTTGTTGTGTTTTTGTGTTGAAAGCGAAATTTCCGGAAATCAGTGAACATTGTATGAAATAGGAAATTAATCATTAGTTATCAAATTGCATATAGGTCAGGATGGTTAATGGCGAAAGTGAGTGAGCATGTACGAGCATGTGTCCTTGGGCGTTTCTCAATACGTTTTGGTTCGATTATTGTGGTGTATTAGTTTGAGGTTTCTCATTTTGATGGAGCGCGATAAGCAAGAAAGGAAAAGTATTTTTCAAAAAAATCAAAAGAATTTCTTAGTTCTGTTTAAAACTTCGATAAGTAGTAGTTTAAGAACGCCAATCTTCAGTGATATCAAAATAACATGAATAAAAAAAAAAAATTAGTTGGCAAAATCGCCAGAAGTTTAAAAATGTTATTGATTAGCCATATGAACGTCTGTCGCCTAGACGGAACGACTAGAATTATTATATTTAACTTTGTCTGGGTTCCGAAAAGGCCTCTGTCTATAGAACCTTTCTTAACAGTTCAAGCAAAAATAAGTTGACAACTCACAAGAAATACTCATTTGATATTCTTTTCCTCTTTCTCTGCCATTTTTCTCACCTGTTTTGCCTACCTTCTTGTTGGCCAACTCACGAATTTTCTGCTCACTATCACTATCAAACTATCAACTATATTTTTATCACTCCTATCTACTTCGATTTACCAAAAATGCTGTGCCAATGTGTTTACATCACAGGATACTGGTTATAATATATGTAGCTTGAAAGTCGAATTTTTACATCTTTATTATTTACATTAGTAAAATTATTACAATAAATTCGGCATTCAAAGCATTTCTTCAAATAATTGTTCCTTAATCTATTAATTCAATAATTTTTATTTAAAATAATTTCATTGGATTTTTTCGTTTGCTTTCAACAATTGAACTAAATCAACACTTAATCAGCAGATCTCACGGCATTACACCCAAGCCCATTTCAATTGCATTTATGCCACAAAACTTTGTAATGAGATTTTAATCTGTTCAATACTTTAAAGAATCTTTAAAGCACACAATGCATTTCGGTGGCACTCAAGGCATTAAAATCAATTCATAAGTACACGCAGCATCACAACTGAGTGACTTACCACACCGACTGACCCTTCATCTGAAGTGGCCTGCAGCAGCATGAGTCGCCGCCGCATCATCATCATGCCGTTAGTCACACATATGAAGCTGTTGACGACGACCGCCTTCTATGGCCCGCATTTCGGCAACGGTCCAACGAAAAAAAAAATGCATTTGCACTTCTTTATATATAAACTTTTACATCCGGTGACATTTACAGAGACCCGCCTCTTTTGGTCTGCAACTCATGCACAAAACACAACAACAACAACAACAAAGTCAGCACTTATGTAAGACATTAATGACTCTCAGACTGATGGTAATCAAACGTAACTAAATATTTCCGCATATTGTTTAACAATTCGATGACAGTGTGCATTCATTGGTCATCGACTTGAATGCTAAACAAATGAGCAGCTAAGTAGCTTCTAATTTATCGATGCTTAAATTTATGGCATTCACAATCATATTCATTTGAATACTGCATTTTGTTTTGTGTCGTTTCGCTCGGTTTTTTAGGTGGTATTTTTTTTTTTTTCATTGTATCTTTTTTGGTGTGTTTTTTTAGCACGGAGGCTGACTTTGCCTCTTTTGATCACGCCTCAATAATGCTGGTTGAGCATTTTAGTATGTAATCAAAATTAACGCTTGTGTGAAACATGGTCGCACTTATTCGTTTAGCACATGAAACTCACGCCGCAAACAAGTTCTCACCAAAAAACCCCACACACTTTTGACTGAGCAAAGCATTTCAAGTATAACATTAACTCAAAAACCTGAAAACGCAACTGTAATAACAAATGTGTAAATGTGTAAAAACTCAACTGAGACGCTATGAAATTTGAGTGTCCTATTAGAAATCCTTTAGACAGGACACAGACAAGCGTAGACAAGTGCGTAATAAAGGGCAAACAGGAAGAGGCTCAACTGGCTTCATGCGTTTGACACAGAAACCTCTAAGAGACAACTAAAAAAAAAGCAAGTTTAAAACAATAATAAAATGTAATTTAATCTTATGTTTTTCTAGGATATGAAGATATTATATAAAGCTACTTTCGAAAAAAAAGGAGAACACGAAAGCGACGGTTTTTGTTGGCATGGTGTTAGTTTTGTGCGACCAAAAAGGACATGAGCCAACGGCGATTTTGCGAATTTCATATTCAATTGTTGCAAAATGTAAAGATTAAAGCGCAGAAATAAAAAGGACTATAAACTATAGCAACATGGAAGCATTGCAAGAAGTCACGTCAAACGCAAGCGGTGATAAACGTAGTACTCAATTTCGTCAGCATTTGACAACAAAGCCGAACGGAGCAAGAAAATCCTTACATTTGCTAAGCCTTCGTTGCCACTGTGGCAACACGTTCGCAGCACGGCATGGCTTGCTTATTGTCGCCAAATTGAGTTGTCACCTTGCGGCATTAACATAAAATATCGATTATCAGCAACACTAATAGTGATGTGTTGATGTTGATGTTAATAATGGCCTGCCGACGCAACGGCGAGCGCTTACGTGATATTACAACAAATTAACAGTGCACATGATTATCCTTTTTTTTTTTTGTTCCGCATTTTTCACTTTGTTCATGTATGCCGGGAACCTGTGATGTTGCTTCGAGTGATATTTCATGCTTTATGTTATTCTTTCGTGTGACAATTTTATTTATTGGCTTGAAAATGATTTGATATTCATTTGATGTGCCGCCAGTTTTGTGCATAATATGAGTGACAAGTTGTTGCCATTATGGCTCATGTTGTCATATTTTATTGTGGTATTTTATTAAGCCTATTTGACTTGGTCCTAGGCACGTTCTGGTCTTAAGCCTTGCTTTGTACGACTCAACAGCGTCGGCAAGTTTGAGCTGCGCTCAAAGCAAATCGTGAGAATATTTTGGCGGCAATTGTTTAATGTTCACATGATTTGGTGTGAGAATTTGTGTACTTGGAACAATTTCAATCAATTTGGTATAAGTATTTGCTAACATTTGATTTCGAGAAGTTTCTAAAAGCAACTTGTGTTATTCGGACGTAATGCCACTTGCAGGAAGTATGAGTCAGTTTGCTGCGCCTATCATTAGGCAACGCCAAATGACCAAAACAATTGCCAACAATTGACAGTGCACAACTCAGAAGGACATTCAACGAAAGAACACTTCAACGGCGCATGACATGCGAGTTTCTTATTAACAACAAGCAAAGTGACACAAAAACTTTTCAAGACTATGTCAAAGGACACTCAAGCTAAAAAAAAAAACAAAAGTATAACAACAAATTTCTAAACAAACTGCTAAAAAATAAATGAAATCGTAGCAAAGTCATTGAGTCAAAATTATGATTAATGAATGCAAGTTTTGTACAAACTGCAAAAGGACATTTTCTCGTCTGCCTTACTTTTTTTTTATTTTTTTTAGGCCAGCAAAGTAAGCGAACTCTGCGCAATTCATATAAAAATAAAGAAGTAAGTAATTCTTAACGCTATAAAATTTAAACAAAAACAAGCTGAAAAGCATAACGTTGCCACTTGGGTGATAAAGAATTCTAAAGTGACATGATTTTTTGCTTCTTTTTTATTTCTACTTTTTCAAGTGTACAAAGAATGCCAAGCTGATAACGCAATGTGCAGTGCGTTCTTTATGCGGAGCAACAAAACCAAAGAGAAGAATAAAATTTGTGTCCTTTCATGAAGACAAAACAACGCACGCAATCATAAATCATTTGCCTTATTATATTGAGCAAACAGTAAGGACAACGCGCAGGATGTGTGTCATACAAACGGCAGCAGCAGCAGCAGAAGGTGTTAGTTTGACTGCTCACTAAGGCAAGAAAAGTTTGAATGGCAACGCACACAAAAAGACATCGGTCGAAGTTGGTGAACTAAAACTAAATAGTTGACTTCGTAGGCGGCTTGCCACTTAACACATTTGATTAATCACTTGTGCGTCAAAGGATGCAAAGACGCAAGTTCTATGCTGTTCTTTTCTGTTCGAAGGAATCCTTGAGGTGTTCAAAATTTGATTCGTTTTGCTTGTTGACACGAATGCATAAATTCTTGTGTTAATTTTGCAAATCTTTTTTTCTCTAGCATATCTTCATGTGTGGTTCGCATATCCTGTTTGTTTTTTTGCCATTGGCAACTGTCAATTTACCGTGTGCTACGTCAATTGACTGCTGTCAACAGGCAATCAATGCAATTACGACTTGATGACATTTTTGAATTTGACTTGAAGTATTTTTTTTTGCTTTTTTGCAAATTTCGCTTTGTTTTTTGTGATTTGTGAAATATTTCTGATGTTAATTGTGCAATGAGGCATTCATTTGTACGCACACACACACGCACACACACAAAAACGCACGCTTGCACATCAAAGTCGTGCTTGCTTTGATGTTGCGTTGACAGTTTTGTACATGTCCTTCAAATTGACTTTTTAACAAAATAGTGGAAAAGTTGAGTTGTCACACACATGAATTTGCAATTTGATATATATAAAAATTTTTTTTTTGTATTTTAGCTTACAATTTAAGGTTTTTTTTTTCTCACATGTCTTTTTTTTAATTGCCAAACAATTGCGCCTGATTATCCTGTCCAAGGTTAAGCCTTGTTTCGTTTTACTTTTTTGTGGTTTCTAATGCGCATTTTTTACGAGTTTTTTTCTATGTGCCGCTTCTGCTTCCATACACACACGCTTAGTGAATTGAGTTGCTAATTGGATCAGCGTCGCATTTCGGTAAGTCAAAGTCAAAGTCTTCCTTTTCTATGCATGTTGATTTGAGTGACATCATGTCAACGCTTTGCGTTACAAAAGTTTGGGGTTGTCCTGACGTGTTGTTCGACAATTGTTAGCGTTTTTGGCGCCAGTTTTTGCGCTTTCACTTTTGTATGCGACGCAACACATGTGTGGCTTCCTTTGGCGCGTTTTGCGTAATTCAACTTGAAGTTAATGAACTTTTGTATTGTAAAAGAAAAATTGTTTGCTTGAGTGTACTTGCACTAATTTGAACTTCTAGCTGACTCTGGCTGCAACTCGTTGAAAACAGTAGTGCATTTCAGCACTTAATTGTCTTTGAGTCTAGGAAAAGCCATTGAATGAAACGCCTTGTATTTGTACTCAAGTAATACTTGATTAATACAGAAAATCTTTGCAGCAAAAAATACTTAGGTGCGAGACATTGTTAGTTGGCCAAAAAGGACTTCCGTTTTGCTTAGCCTCACTGCATTGTTTAACCTTTGCGTATATCTTCTGCTTAACGATTGCATTCATTTCAATCAATGCCACTCACTCAGACGCGTCGTTCACTCGCCCCTGCACACGGACCAGATTTCCACTTCTTTGTTGACAGCATTTGGCATTGGCATTGGCATTTATGCAATCTGTTGCAGTCTAAAGTAAAGTGAAGAAGAATGAAAACTGTGGCACAGCACATGAGGCAAGTGTCCAATAATATTTATTTTTCTGTATTTTTCTAATAAAAGATGGGCACGTTTACTTCCTGTAAGGATTAGGACGATACTTTTTATGATTGAGTAAAGAATATTTTTTTTTGTATTCAATATTTTTTTCTTTTTTTTCTTGTTGCTATTTTCCAGCGCGTTGCATCTTTTGTTGCAAGCATTCTTGGCTATTTTTATTTATTTAAGCATTGAGCGAAGTTTTTCTTTACCGAAATGGTGAAATCAAGTTTGTTTGTTGTCAGTTAGGCAACTTGTACCGTTAAGCGGTTTAGCTGCTAATTTGTGTCACTTTCTTTTGGTCTTTTTGGTTGTCGATTTAAGAAATGATTTTCAAAAAAAAAAAAAAATCCCTAACTTCATATCAGACTAACAGATGTGTTTTATATTTGAAATTTATTTTTATACATTTTTTGTTTTGCGCTATGAATCAACTAAGCGGATTTCTTATAACAATTAAGGTCAAGATCACGTGCCTTAGCGCGCTTTGTCGCTATTGGCGTGGGCGTGGGCGTGTTTCAACAGCCAACCGCCGAGAAATGTGCGACGCTTATCAGTGTATTGTTTAAGAGTTTTGCATTGTAAAAAAAAGTTTGCTTGTTGTTGTTGTTGCTGCTTTCTTTGATTGCATAATGAGGCACTTGTGTGCAATCGAGCGTTGAAAGTTTATTTATTTATTTTATTTTTTTTTTTCAACTTTTCTTGTTCTTTATCAGCATGGCATGGCTTATCAGTGATGAAGTTTTTTTTCTTTTTGCATATTTTTGTGTGTTTTAATGCGTTTTGCTCGCAGCTAATTTTGCGCTTTAAGTTTCATTTAAATAGCGGCAAGTATAAATAACTCAAATTCAAAATTCGTGAAAAAAAGCTACGCAGTTTTTGTTTTCTAAATATTATAATTATTAGATGCCGCTGCATTGTCATTGTCGGGGTCGAATTTGGCGTCGCTGTTGTCGTCGCCAACGTTGACGTTGCCGTTGACGCTGCCGTCGTCTGCAGCATAAAAACGCAAGCAAGGGCTCAAGATCAAGGATTTCACATGCTTATCAAACTGCTCGGCCACTGCACTCTCAGCTCCGGTACACACAAAAAATTGAATCAAGCGCGTCGTTGCCGCGAACGAGTAACGCGTACAATGGAGAGCGTCGCTTATCAACGCAATTCGCAATTCGTCGCGTTTCTTAAATTATGAATTCAATAAACGTTTTTATTTAATAATCTTATTTTCGTTAATTCGCGCTTGCGATTCGGTCTCGGTGTGAGCATCTTTCTTTCTTTTTGTTTGGATTTATGTTATTTTATTTATTTATTTTTTTTTTTGGTTTTTTTGCGAGTCAAAGAGTGCGAATGCATGTTTTTTTGTGTCTTTTTTTGAAATGTTTTTTGCTGGCACGCACTGAAAACATTTGCGGCTCGACATTAAGCTGCGCTATTCAGATCATATCGCCTGTTGCCATTGACGTGTCCAGCGACGTCGCCGCTTGGTGACAATGCGCTCTATGCGAATGATTTAGTTAATTAATTATGTTTTTTTGGTGCTGCGATTAATGCATTGTAAGATTTCAAAATTGATTTCGTTTAGAAAAACACACACATTGTTTGTTTTTTAGATGTGATAAGTTGAAGTCATGGCCGTTCATGATCAAGCGGGGCCCATAATCATGAAACTAATCGTTAAAGTCACACAAAGAATTGGCGTACTTTTGCGCACAACAGTCAAGTAAATTCGAAGAAAAACAATAACAAAGAAAGTAAAAATTTCGACTTTGGTAAAAATTCAATTATTATTTGTTTATTTCAAATGGCAAATGATCAGAGATTCTGTAAATATACAACAATATATTTATTATAGAAGTGCCTTTCAAACAATAATTTTCCGTTCCATTTCTGACGAAAAAAAAATTACATTTGAGACGCGAATAGTTTTTCGTATTCACTAAGGTTCTGAAACAAAAAAAGTCATTTTATTTTGTAATTCTGCGTAAGAAAAGTTTTAAAATTTCATAAACAATACTTTTATCGCTTGTCAAGATCATCATGTTTTTTTCATTGTTCCTTTAAAAAAAACAAGTCTAAAAATTTAAATAAATAATTTCATTAAGCTTAAATAAAACACACATACAATTTTATAGCAACTTCCGTTCTTCCTATAAGCCGCGGCATTAAACTTCCACTGCGGTCACTAATCATCGCCAGGATCAAATATTTAATCAGCCACACTGATTAATATTAAGCACACGAATTAAGCTAACTATAATCCTGCCGGTAAGCTGATCTTCCGCTTGTCGTTCGTATTGGAAAATGTTAGTTAAGCACATGCGCTTACCTGACCGCCCGCGCCCGTCCCTACAGGCTTACTTGATCATCACGAGTCAAATGGCCAACTGCCGCCTTAGACTTAATCCCAGCGGATTAAAGTTTTACTTAAATTTTTTGCAGACATTTGTTGCAATAAAAATTACAAAAATTTATATCATTTTTTTTCTCATTTTCAGTTTACATGAAAACACGAACTGTTTTACCTCTTTAACAGCTGGCTTAGTTGACTTGAGCAGCGGCTTAAGCCCGGCTTAAGAATATTAATCCGCCTGATTTGCAAATTGCACCAAGCAGGCACACACACACACGCACACACACGCAGGAAAAAAAAAAACATTAACGCTTACCTCCAAACTTGGGCGGATTAGATTTTTTCGCGAAAAGAAGTCAACTTTAATCGGGCGATTAACGCAACTTAATCCGCTGCGTTCGAGTGCTGGAATGCTTCAATGTTGCTCGTGTGGGCGGAATATTTACGGATTTTCCTCTAAATCCATGTCTTAATCCGCCGGCTTAACGTGCATAAATGTGAGATTTTGTTTTTTTTCGCGTGTTGTTTTGTGCATTTGTTTTTTGTTTTGCGCGGCGTTCATTATTGTATCTGTGTTTGTGTATCTGTGTGTGTGTGTGTGTCTTCTAAGAAACTTAGGTAGGATCAAAATGAGATCATAATTATGAAATTCCAAAACAAGCAAAGCAAAAACAAACACAGTCTGTCTCTCTCTCACACACGCACACATATGCACACAACTGAGGCGAATTAGGCGTGCGTGCATACGTTAATTTGCTCATGTGCTTTATACTACCTGCGCGTGCAAGTGAGATGCCAATATAAATGCATCTTGTGTGCGCGTGTGTTGGTGCGCGTGCTTTACTCCTTTATGCATTTGCGGCGAACATTTTGCCTCAAAACTCACTTTGACTCTTCAGGTAGTTTCGCGGAAATCCTTGACGTCAACGGCAATTAAGAAGTCAATTTGTGCGCGCCCAAAAAAAAAGAAAAAAAAAAATAAAACAACAAAGCCATGCAAATAAAAGTGAAAAAAAAAAAAATAAATATGAATCTGAACTAAATCCGGATTAAGAATGGACTTGCATCATAAAAATTTTTAGATTTTTACATAAATCCGGGTCATGCATACATTTTATGAACACATTTTTCACTCGATTTTTACACGCACCTTATGCAACTTTAAGTGAATTCGCCGTTTCATTTCTTTGTCTTTGCATATTTACAAATGCAACATGACTCAAGGATATCATGTAGAAATACTGTATTGCTTAGATACTTTGTACTTCACACAAATTATTCAGCTGTCTTGTACATGTACTTCACTCTATTTACTCACTCACTCATTACGCACAGCATGTTTGTTGTTGTTGCATTTTTTAGCGCTCATAATTAGCGCGGTTTGACTTTTTTACCGACGTCGTTTGATCATTGCTTTGTTTTACAAATATTACTTCCGTTTTTTACGGCATGCCTGTTTTTTATGATCTACCTGAAGTCACGGCGCACGCACGCTCGTTTTTTATGGCCGTACTGCGTTTTTTTAAGGCGTGATTTGTGTTTTTTTAATGAATCATTGCGTCGTTGTTAAGTGTTGTGCGTTGAAGTCATTGATCGCTTGTTTTTTAACATACGTTTTTTTTTCTTTTTATTGTGAAAGGACAATTAGATTATGTCTTCGTACAAATATTACAACTTAATCAAAAGTGAACACAACTTTCGAATAGCAAAGTATAGAAGACCATGCATCAAGCAAAGCGTTCAATGATCTTGTGTTAGTTAATATGTTTTAAATTGTAAACTCAATGTACAAGATCATTTGAAAAGCGATACTTGATCTTATCTACTGAACTCATCTAATTTGATTGTGTTGAAATCATTTGATGAACAAAAAACTTTTAATCTTAAATTGTATTAAACAATTGTCTGCAATATTGCAACAAATTTCTGCACTCATTTCATTAGACAGACTTAGACAAAACAACCCTTTTTGGGTCAACCATAACAGCAAAGACATAACATTATTTACACAAGCAACTTGTGTTGAGTATGTTTGTAATTAAAATTAGGCGCGGCACAGCCCACCAAAAATGCACAAATGCAAATGTGCGCCGCAATGCCAACGTGCGAAACAATGCAGAACAATGGCCAAAGGCACAGCTGCAGCAGCGGCAGCGGCAAGACGGGACAGGACATTACCATTGGCCATTAAACGCAAGACGCACGGATTAGCGGCTAATCCAGCAGGCGAAATATGCATGACAATGAATAATGAACAACTGCAAGGAGGTGTTCTATTTACATGCATTAGCTTTTGTTCGAAAAAGATATGCAAACATTTATGTACGAAATTATTAGCGATGAGGTAATTTGACGCGACAGACAACAATTGAATTAGTCGGAATTTTTAATGTAGCTAAAACGAATTTATTTTGCTTAAATTTAAATATTATAAAAATTTTAAAATATTTGCATTATATTTTTTGTTTTGGCATTGGGCAGTTCCGAAATGTGCCGTCTTAATTTTTCATTCAATCATACACACACACACACACACATATGCACTCGTGCTATTAAGCCAGACTTAATCCACCTTGCTTAGCGGTTGTCTTAATCTGCACAGCGCTTCCTATGCCATATCACTGTCGTAATGCTGATCCAATATTGAGCCAGCTTAGCTAATCCAGTTTCCGGCCAAGCAGTCTACGTCTTCCTGACGTAATCTCTCCCGCGCTCGCGCCGTGCATGCTTCCTCGTGCGCTTACCTCATCGCTGCGCCTGGATTAATTAAATCTCGCGGATTAGTTTAATCTTAACGCTGGTCAACTCAACGCTCCAGTGCCATTGCATTGCATTCATTCAAGTTTTGGCTTTCAGTAATACAAATTGCTTAAACTAAAACTGCAGGTACAAAAGTATCTGTGACTTGCTCCAAATACTTAGCGCAGCATGCGCCTGGCATGCGTTTGTGCCAAGACAGCAGCTGCCAAACTACTCTGCTACCCTTATGTAATCTTACTAAAAAAGCAAAAAGAAAACGTCTTAAAAAAACACACATCTTCGACAAAATCAAAAAAAACAACAACAAAATGAAACTGCTCTCGCTCACTTTCGCTTAGCGTTCGTGCAGCCTCAACACAGCATCGCTTGGCATGCGCGCCACTCGTAAACAATCAATTTGATATAAAAAACGCGATCGTTAGGGCGCCCTTGATCCTCGCCTGCCTTCACTTCACCTTGACAGCGTATCCTGATGGGATTTGCTGCGCCGAAGTCTTGTTGTCGTCATCTTTGACTGTCATGACGCGTGTGCCGGCGAACTACATACATTTTTTTTAAAGGAGCTGCCACCCTTAATAGATTTCTATTCCTTTTTTTAAAAAAACATCAGCATTGTTTTCCTTACAAGTTGTTTACATATGTGCATATGCAAAAGTATTTTTTTCACCTTATTTCCTTGGTTGCATGCTCAAATTGCATTCATGCAATAGCTTGAGCACAACGACCAGTTTTTTCCTTCCCCTACTTGATTTGAGGTTAGAGCCGCACGCGTTGAGGCTCAACAGTTCTTTTTTTATCTCTTACCGGTCTTTTTTAGGGGCGGAAGTTCTGTGTCGAACAAAGGAATAGAAAATTTGAATTGCATAAAAAAGTGAAATTCCTTTTTTCACTGTTTGTAGTTTATTTTCTTGTCTTACCTTTGGCAAGGCATATTTTTTTTTGTATTTATGTAAGGACATGTGATTCATTGTGCATGTCTTGGAATTTTTTTTTTTTTTTTTTGTTAGACATTGCATGATAATTGTAATTTAATACGAATTTTCTTGTTTTTCATTTTTCATTTCTAAATATGCAAAATGTTCAAATATACGTATACTCATTTCGACCAACCTCTCTCAAAAGTATACTGCCAAATTTAAAGAAGAAGATGAACTAAGAGACAAAATGGAACTTATTCAAATACAAGCTATTCATTTTCAAATGTATTATACAAACAATGAAACTATAACTATATAAATCCACAATATAATCGATCCAATCCAATTCGGACTTCACTTGCTTTACCTACCAGAAATCTCTAGAGCTTTATATTTAAAATAATCTTAGCTTCTCACACTACAATCCCAACATGATTATTAAAAATATTTCTCAAACCAAACCATACTACTTACATGTATCTTAACCCATTTTCTGAAAAACATGTGTAAAGCATATTTTTCTCTTGGAATCCTAGTAGAAATACCTTAACTAAGCTGAAGACTAAAGTAGTAACACGTATTTAATAATCATTAGCAAAAATAACATGGCCAAAAAGGGTAAACTGATTGTATGAGCTTAAAAAGCGGATTTCACTAATTTTCCAAATTATTACAAGACGATATATCTCAAGGAATGCTCAATGAAGCACAATCACACACACAGACGCAAGTGTAACACATCGACGTTAATCCTTGGCTTAAAGGATATGCGCGTGCGCGAGCGTCCAATAGCTGCCGCGCCCGTACACCTAAGCGTGTGATTAAAATCATGATTAAAGTCTTAATCGCGTGATTTGTGGTTTTGCGTGCATATAAAATTAAAGAGGCTGGAAAATTTACAATTTCCATTAAGTGAAGTGATACGTAAGGAAGTAAATTGTCTTTGCCATAACTCTGTATTTGTGTGTGTGTATATGTTAGACGTGTGTTCATTGTCTTACGACTGAAGTGTGCCCATTAAAAAATCGTCAATGGGCAACATTACGTTGACAATCACCCTCCGACAGAAAAAAACAAAAATTGTTGCAGCGCCCTAACTTTTTTATCTTGTCTGTCTCAACAACTGACTGCCCGCCGCCCTTATGAACTCATCAATTTCCGATAGTTTTGTCATGTTTTTATTTTTATTTGCGCTTTATCTATTTTTGTTCTTATTTTTTTATTGTTATCATGGCCTGCAATTTCTATTTTTTCCCTTAAAATAAAACCTTATAAAAAAATCATCAAAAATCATTATCAAATCATGTCCGCAATGTTCGATTGAGTATAAATCAAAAGTCTTGCTTTGTGGCTGCAAACCCAAATCAGTTGCAATTTCGTTGCTCGTGTGTTACAAATTGTTAAAAAATTTGTGGGCACATATCAAATAACAAAGCGAACCCCTTTTTGTTGGTTAAGGGTTGTAGTGAAAGTGTTTTTATTTTTGTTGTTACATAATCGCATTGCATGACGCATGCGCGGCGTACGCGACTCTTTCAGTCATTTTCTGTTTTTTGCCATGCTTTTGTTGATGTTTCTTTGTTTGTTGGCTTAAATCCTTTCTTACTTGCTATTTCAACACTGTTTGCCTACCACTTTAAACAATGTGCCGTTATTGTCTAATGTTGACAGTTAAAAGTATGTGGCAACCCCTTTTTTATGTATCGCTCATTCAATATGGGGGCGATTTTAGTTTTTGTGTTAAAAACGTTGAAATATTAGCGAAAATTTGTCGATTTTTTTTTCAATGAAAGAGGTTTTATTTTTTGGTGTAGTTTTTCATGTTGAAGTAATGTGAGACTCGGGGTAAGTCAGTGAATTTTTGGAAGAATTAGAACAGCTGACGTTGAAAAGTTTTGAAGGTTAGCATTTTATACTGGTTGTATGAAGAATAATCTTATAGATAGTGCTAATTATTACCATGCTTGTTAAAAGAACTTCAGGTTGGAGCAAAAATTGATCTCTTCTATCACATATAATAATTTCCCCAAAAATACTTTTGTGTAAGAGCATGCGACTTTTTCTCTCACCGTATCACCCAACAACATATCAATCTAGAGATTTTTAAAACAAATTGATTGCATCACCGTTTTAAAAAAATATAAATAAAA
Source organism: Phortica magna (assembly GCA_037044515.1). Taxonomy (NCBI): domain Eukaryota; kingdom Metazoa; phylum Arthropoda; class Insecta; order Diptera; family Drosophilidae; genus Phortica; species Phortica magna. The sequence goes on from JBAMBP010001689.1 coordinate 24,789, forward strand.
ATATCTAACCTTGACTTTGAATTCTATGATTTCATTGAATACAAAGGCAATTATGCGTATTTGAAAATCTTCGCATTGGTCCACTATCAACATTCGGGTCTTATTTAATACGCACTTTATAATAAGTTGGCTTCGCAGGAAAGCATTAGGCTAGGTTAGTTTTTAAAACCGCAAAATAAAACTATCTTATCAGCCTATACGCACTTTAATTGAGGAATCTCACGCACTTTGCGTGCTTTGAAGGTATAATCGGACGTACGTCTGAAGGTTGTTGAAAGTCGGTTTTGTTTTTGTTTTATTTTTAGTTTTAATTATGTTTCACCTACAGTGGCAGCTGACTAAGTAGTTGTCACGCTGCGTTTGTTGAACACATCACTCTCCTTCACTTTCTCTCAGGGACATAAAACTAATACAAAAATATGCTGATAAGGGGTTAAACATATTTATTCCATAGAAACTGTACGTCGCCGATGATTATTCTTATCAATATTATTTAATTGTTTTCTAGACATATTAAGATTCGAAATTTGTATACGAATTCTAACGAAAATAAAAATAAATAGTAAAAGATTAGTTTTAATGTTCTCGAAAGCTTTGTGATTATTTGTGATGACAGATTTTTTGTTGTATAACAAAAGTGTTGGAGAGAATTTTGTATATTTTAAAAGAAACCCCCTTTTGAACAAGGAAACTAAACAAAAAACTTATACACATGAAACTTGTATCTTTTTAAGCTGAGGTACATTAGATAGATTTGGAAGATTGTATCTGTGTATTGCATTTTCTTTTCGAAATAAATCCAAGCGAAGTTTATAAAAATTCTATGGATTAAACATGTTTGTAACAAACTTGGATTGCTTAAACGCAAAAAAAAAAAAACAAAATTCAATCAATTTTGAAAGAGTACTGATAACATTTCACTTATGACCGGTGCTAAGCTTCTTGGTAAATATTTTTCCCATACTTTTTGCAATTATATTATATTTCCAGAGATTTTCTTATCGCACACATTGTCTAAATGTCAGCTAATCCGGCCGTCATGCCAAATCAATTGATATTTAATCATTTCAAGCAACCAAAATCAGCATGAAGTGACTGGAAATCGAAATTTGCATATCGCTGGTTCGAAACCAACTACAAAAAAAACAAGAAAAAAAGAATTGATTTGACAAAACTTATCAACAATATCAGTACGACAAATTCTCTGAAATCGTTGACAAATAAATAATTCTCTGAAGCATGAAAAGGTACGTTTTAACATGCATATTCCAGAAAACTGCTTAAGTTGAGTTTCATCACGAGTTAACGAACACAAAACACAACTGCAATACAATGAAACATGCTCAAGAATCTTTTTTCTTAGCAAAAATATATTCACATAACAAAAGAACGCACAAATTTTACGTAATATTATGCAGTGATATTCTTGACCGATACTTTCGGCGCGCTTGCCAGCAAGGATACGCAACGGTCTACACTTCATTGTCTACAAATCAAAGGACAATGGCACACGGCAAAGTCTAATTTTGCATTTTCCGTATTTTTCAACGGCAGCAAGTAATTTTCTGCACAAAATTCACGGTAGGTTGTCTTTGTTTTTGTGCAAAATTAACGCGCAGCGTCAAAAATTTGTCCTTGGCTACCTACAATTGTTGGTAATCTTTAGCATAACTTGAGTTACTCTCACTCAGACAGAATGTCCTTCGTTCTTCTACACATAGCATGTCATAAAAAAATCTACATAAAATCATCAAAAAGTCAATCCGCAAAAGTCACGCAGCGAATATATATTTTTTCCACTCTCTACTCGTTTATTTTTTATGGCCAAGTAACGTTTAACCGAAAAGTCAACATTTTTCAGTTGTATGAAGAAAAGAAAGGAGTCCTTGCATTGCTTAACTAAACTGTTGCGTTTTTTACGAAAGGGTTTCGCTGAGCTGCTGAGTAATAGGTCGTGTTTTTACCTGCGCCATTTTTTTAATGTACGTATCCTTTTATTTTTTTACGGCTCATTGTTTTTTTAAGGTTTGAGTCATAGTTTTTTATGAAGCGTGTACTTTTTTAAGGGTTTCGCAATTCCGGCGTGTGTCAGTTTTTGACTGCAATTAGTTTGCAATTAAAAACTGAAACATTAAGTTCCGGGTTTGTTTTTCTAAGTTGACTTAACTGATAGAAGAGCACCTGAGTGATATGACTAAATATGAATTTAAGAAATTCACAGTTCATTGAAAAAGTTGAAGCATTTGATTTTATTTAATATAATTAATATATTAAAAAAAAAAATTTTTAATTTTGATATTTGACTTAAAATTAAACTAAGTCAACTCATCTCTTATCTCTTTTGCGCTTATCATCTTCGATAAAAATAACTCAAGTCAATTTCCTATTTTGTTTTGAAATAAAAATAAAAGAGCGGAACTTATTTTATGATCCATTAAAAAAACTACCTACTTGTGTTTTTTAACTGTTGTCCTTGGTCTCACTTCAGCACTTCCGTTTTTGCTTTTTTAAAGGACCTACTCTATAGTTGTTTTTTTTTTTAACTACCTAAGCAATAAAATATTGTATAATAAAATATATAAAAACAAAAAAAACAAATAATAATCGTCGATTGCAATGGGATTGTTCTTTGATCATTCTAGTTTAATTTTAACAAATCAAATTTTTCTTAAAAAATCATGCACAACGAAATTCACTCACTCAACGCATTTCCCCTTTCAATTACTCCACACAAAAGCAAATGAAAATCACTCAACAACCAAAAAAAAAAAACTTCCCCTTTTTCTACTTATATACAAGCAATGAAAAACTGAGTAAGACTCAGCGAAACGGAAACATTTTCGTTTTTGACTCGTAGTGTCATTGAAAAGGGGGTTGATTGGTTGGTTGACTTTAGCATGAATAAATGTACGAACGCACGAACGAAAGAGCGAACGAACAGATAAGGCTGAAAGGGGGGAGCATGAGCGCGCACACTTCATGCCTTATATACCAAAAGTCAAGAGCTCTAACACACACACACACACACACAGTCATGCATACAGACAAATACAATGACAGCGTGACTCAGTCGCCAAAGGCAAATGCATGAAATGAGCACCGAGTGTGCGCCAACATTGGAAAGACAAAGATATGCCGACGAGCAACAGAAGAGACCCACAAAAATAAACGAAGACGAAAATATTGAGTAAAAGATGAAGTAAGTACGTGTAAACAGGAAGTAAAGTAAACACGCACACACACACACAAGCACACACACCGAAACACAGCCAAGAGTGTTGTTTGTGGCAGAAAATGAAAGGGGGCGAAAAAGTGTAGCACGCTTCTTAAAGAAAGTGTCGGGAAAGTATTTGTTGAGTGAAATTCATGCTCGAATATACATAAGCGTAGCATTTGAGTGGAGCCTATGAGTGCTTAAGAAAATTGAGTAGATTTCCTGAGTTAAATTGGGGTTGTACATACATAGAAGGGGAAATGCATTGAAGGAGTTTGGGCACATTTTCATTTGAGTTTCATAGTCAAGTGCTTTTTAGTGGGTTTCTTGAACTTGTATCTTATTGAATTTGATATTAGAATTCGCAAAATTAATCGTACTTTCGAACTTTTGACATTTAAAAGATTGTTCGGCAAACACAAACTAAAACGTCTCGATTGATCTCAATTGTTTCTTACATTGAATTTTCAAACAAGCTCGCTTAAAACTCGGATTCAATTTTACACAAATTAAAATAAATAAATTAAAGCCTTAAAACCGTCTATTTGAAATGTATTCAATTTTAAACATTCAAATCATTTTTGCATAATCTATTCTTAAATATAAAAAAAAAATAACTAACAAATTAAATTGATAAGCCAAATATTAAAATGCTCATAACAAATTGGCGCGACAATTTCTAAAAATAAAATAAAGTTCATATTAACATTACAATTCGACATGACTCGACTTTTGTTTATTGGAGCAATAAAATTTATATAGTGCCCGGCAAAGCAGATCAAGGCCTACTCTAGTTTTTTGCGTTGCTCATAACACCTTATGTCCGATCGACTTAGTCGCCGGCAGTCCGTCCCGTTTGACTTCTCTTTTGCATATTGCAAACGGATACAACGACTCAAAAATGGCCTAGGTAAAAAAAGAGTGAGCGAGTAAGCACGGCACGGCACCTCACAGCACAGTATGTAGATGAGAGCATCACATTATCACTCACTCGTTTTCGAATTGTATTTTTTTTTCTTCTTAGGTTTTTTTCTGTGTTTGCCGGACAGACAAATGGACAGACATTTAGATGAACTGAGAACTGAAATTTTGGCTGCCTTAGCGTATGCGTGAGCGTTTGTATGTGCTTGTGCATGTGTGTGGGTGTGAGTGTGAGTAGGCACTACCTGCGTGCGAGTCGGTGTACGTTTCAATCAAGAAGAAAGCGGTTCGTTCGCCGCCTTGCCTTACTTGCTTACTTTGCTATATACTCGCTCACTCACTCGTTCGTACGTTCGTTTCGTTTCATGTGATTGTGTGCGTGTATTTCCTCCCTCTTTTTTTACTGTTTCACAGAAGCGAATGTGTGTTGCGTACATGCGTCGTCTGTCTCTATGTGTGTGTGCGTGTTTTTGAGTAACTCGCCGCAATACTTATAGTAAGGACACGCAGCGAATTTGTATCAGTCGTGATTTGGCTCTTCTACTGAGAGGAACAACACAGCACAGCAGTACAGAATAGAACCAAAAAAATATTCAGCCAACGAACGAAAAAAAAACACAAAATACACAACAACAAAAAACCAACAAGCAACAGACTAAAAATCATACACACAACGAAATATTTTTTAAGTTTTTATGAAAAAAATATTCAAATAACACTAAAGGATTTCTACACAAACATACACACAAAGGATATACAACATTAACAACAAGAAACAACTAGAAATTGTGCATTACTCAACACGTTTAAAAACGAGAGCAAAAGAAACAAAAAAAATTTATTATAAAAGATAACAACAACAATAACAAAATCGTATATATTAAGTGTCACAATTACGAAAATCATATCATTCTCAATTGCTACGCGACGAGCGACGCACACGCAAAAATTGTGTCTTAAAAGTTTGAATAAAAATTATAAAAGTATTAACAAAAAATACCTCAACAATTAAACAAAAAAACAAAGCAAAGAACATTTTTTAAACTACCTCATTTTTTAAATTGTGCAAAGTATAGTAAAGTATAAACTTTTTTGTGTAAAAATATTAACGCAAAACGAACTCAACTACCTCAAAGTACAACGTTAAGAAACAAAGCAAAAAACAAAAAAAAAAAGAATCTAAAGTGCGACAAGGATTCGACGCGCTAATTTTGGATTAAAATTATAGTTAATAAAAATAATTATAAAAAAAATAAACGCATGCAACGCATTTGTTTGAACAATTAAAACATTAACAAAACACAAAACACACAAGACGGAAATGGCCATCTCATTGCTACAAGACGCACAGACACGAAGTAAGTAAACCAAGAAATATGTTTTATATATTATTTTATTAAGCGTACAATGCGAAGATACTAGAAAAAGTTCGAAATTACTAGAAAAATAAAATCGCGAATACTTTGATTTGAATAGTATTGTTTTGAATAGCAACGTGCAAGAAATATTTCACAACAAGATCTTCAAAAAGTTAACAAAAAAAGGCAAAACATTTCAAGTTGAAGCTAGAAACTATTTGTAGTTAACTTAAAATATCATTCATATTATTTCTCAAAATTCCGACTTCATTCGGTATGCAAAACAACTTTCGCTTTCATTTCAAAAATAGTTATATTTAAAACATTTCATGAGAAAAAAAAAGACGAAACAAAAACATTTCGCGCTATTTTCATAACAATTTCGTTAAGCAATAACGACGTCTCAACGCCATTTTTATGTGCACTTCCTGTGGGCGCACAAATATACAAACACCTCAGACCCCAAATAGCGCCACAGACACACACACACACTCAGACACACATACAAGCAGGTATTGTTTACAAGTTGCAAACAAGCAAAACCGGCATTTAAGTAGAAGTATATAATATATAAAAAAACACATATGAGCACATGTGATATAGATGTGCTCTTAAATTTACTCTTAAGTTAGGAGAAAGGCAAAAAAGAGGGAAAAAACTACCACTACACACACAGACACACACACGTATAGTGAGCACACATATGAGCATATCCTTTGTAAACGAGGCAAGTTGAAGATAAAATCATTTTGTAGAAGACGTAGTAAAAAAGGTTAAACAACCCGCCAGAAACAGCAGCAGTAACGGTAAATTGTTAACGGCACGTGTGCCTTGAGCAGACTTTGAACTTGAATTAAGTGACGAGAATAGCCAAAGGCCAAAATCACACAAGAACACAAAAATAAAAAAAGGCCGAGCTGACCCAGTTGAGTCTATCGAGCGCTGTTTGTGACATATTTGCGAAAATTTAAACGCCACATGAGGCATGATTAAATTGAAAACAACAGCAACAACAACAACCCATAAAGAAAAACTGACCAAATTACTAACGCACAATTTTCTATTTTTCTTACTTTTTTGTCAAACAGGCTTAGCTGCCGCACTTGCAGGCATCAAACGTGAAGACGTCGATCGCTCCATGTCACTGTCACCGCCAATGTCCGCCAACACATCGGCCAGCAGTGCCGTCGCCATGTATCCAGGCCTGCAACAAGCCGCCGCTGCCTCTGCCTTTGGCATGCTATCGCCCACACAATTGTTTGCCGCAAATCGCCAAGCAGCAGCCGCCCTAATGGCCGCACAACTGCCCATGTCAACATTGGCCAACACATTATTTCCACATCATCCAGCCGCGCTTTTCGGCAGCTGGGCTGCACAGCCACAGTCGACACATATGCATTCGCCGCCAGCGAGTCCACATTCGCCAATTGCCACCACACCGATCGCTACATCAACGGCCAGCAAACATGCGCTTACCTCGCCCACAAGTCACAATACGACGCCGAATGGCATGAGCGGCCTGAGCTTGGGCGAACAGCCCGTCAAGAAGGCACGCAAATTGACCGTGAAGAAAGAGTTCCAAACGCCCAACAATGGCATTGAGCTGTCGATGAGCGTCAGTGATTTGTATAATACGCCCGGCGGTCCCATTTCGCCACCATCGAGCGGCTCATCGCCGAATTCAACGCATGAGAATGTGCCACAGGCGCCAGCCGCTGCACCTGCTGGCAAGGATCCGTCACGTGATAAGAGCTTTACATGCAAGATTTGCTCACGTTCTTTTGGCTACAAGCATGTCCTGCAGAATCACGAACGCACCCATACCGGCGAGAAACCATTTGAATGCCCTGAATGCCATAAGCGCTTCACGCGCGATCATCATCTGAAGACACACATGCGTTTGCATACGGGCGAGAAACCTTATCATTGCTCACATTGCGATCGTCAGTTCGTGCAAGTTGCCAATCTGCGCCGTCATTTGCGTGTGCATACCGGCGAACGGCCATACACTTGTGAGATTTGCGAGGGCAAATTCAGTGATTCCAATCAACTGAAATCGCACATGCTCGTGCACAACGGCGAGAAGCCATTCGAGTGTGAACGTTGCCATATGAAATTCCGTCGTCGTCATCATCTGATGAATCACAAGTGTGGCATACAATCGCCACCCACACCGGCCATTTCGCCTGCCATGAGCGGTGATTATCCAATGGGCGAGGGTCCCAATCAACATGTCAGCAAATATACAATGAGTTCATCGTACGGTTCCGAAGAGTCAATCGATTTGGGCAAGCCCATGCAGCATGTCAGCCATCATGCTGCCGCCGCCATCGAAGCCATGTCCAACGATGAAGATGCACCGCTAGATCTCTCCGAAGACGGCGCTAGTTCCGTCGATGGTAATTGCGGCAGTGGCAATCGTTCACGCAAAGCGAATGACATACGTCGTGTCTTCCGTCTGCCGCCACCGCAAATTATGCACGTCGCTAGCGACATGCCTGAACAGACCGAACCTGAGGATCTGAGCATGCACTCGCCACGCTCCGGCGGCCAATCGGGCGGTCATTCATCACCCGAATCGATGTCTTCCATGCATATGTTACAGCACGATGACATCGATCTGGATGAGCTCGATGATGCCGCGTCGTTGTACATGCGCCAGCAGCACCAACAACTTGCGGCAGCGGCGGCGCTCAATCGCAGCATGAACATGTCTTAAGTTGGTCGTGATTATTTTCCTATATTATTATTATATTTTTATTTTTTTATTTTCTTTTGGCGCAAAAGACAAATTAATTGTTTCATAATTCTTGCAAAATGCAAAAACCCCAAAGATTGTAAATATTTTTTAAAAATTTGCTGACGCCAAAAAGATTTAAAAATCTCAAAAATTTCGGTGCAACTTTCATCAGATGAGGTTTGCCTAAACAAAAAAAAAAAAAAAATACAAAAAAAACGCTGACATCAAAATTGAAAATTTTGACTTTGCTGCCCAGAAAGCACTTGAAAACAGGAATTTATTAACTAAACTTAAGTACAACACAAAAAAGAAAAATATATTAATTAAGCCAAAACTTAACTTAAAAACAAAAAGAAAAAACCATAAAAAAAATAATCAATTGCACATAGAAATAAGAATTGTACAAACATAAACAAAAACTCATATGCTGCAACCCAATTTTATTTTAGTAATTTTGGTGCCATTTTTAGTTCATAGCTTAATTAATTAATTAATTTCATTTTTAAGCATTTTCCTAATTCTAACTGAACAAACAAAACGGAAGTCAATTGTATATAGCAAAAAAAGAATATATGAATTGTATATTTTATATAAATTTATTTTTACATTAATTTTAATATTAATTTTTAATTATTGCTTAAACAATTTAATTTTAAGTTTTTTTCTTCTTAAGACAAATTCTCAAAGAGCAAAATCGCCCATGCAAAAAATCAAAATTAACTTTAAGTTATTAAACACTTATAAAAAAAATATTGTTTTGTTTTCGATTTATTTTAAACAAGTTTTTATATTGAAATGAATTCATAATTATTTAATTTTAATGAGAATCTCGTTTTTAGTTCTAAAAATTATTGAACCTTTTTTTATATATTATGAAAGAAAAACAATGTTGCTGAGTTTGATGGATAAAAAATATTAAGTTGCAAATAAAAAATATTACATTTATTTAAAAAACAATTAAATTTTTGATTTCTTATTTATTTTTTATGAATATTATTTTATTCTTTCAGAATTTATCTATATATTTATCAAAATTATCAATGTATCAAAAACAAAATAAAATGCATTATTATTTTATTTAGATAATATTATACTCTCAAAGTTTAATATTAAAACAAAATTGGGTTTAAAGTATATATAATAATATAAACCTAAACTAAAGTAGCATAACATATTAATTATAAGCATGGAACCAAAAAAAAATTAAAAACAAAATTGCAAAACAGGAAAGAAATACTATAACCGAATACCTCCAATACCTCCAAGTCAAGATTGTGATTGTCGCAAAACCAAAAAAATTTAAAAGATAAAAACGTAAAATAAATACAAAATCTTAAACTAAATTTTTGGCAATCGTACAACTGAACTCAACTGAATTTATATACATAAAAAAATCATATTTAAATAAAATAATTAATATTTGCGAACAAATTAGCTAAACTAGATATAATTATTGATTAAAATTTGTAAATTTCTACAATGCTAAGTTGTAAATAACAAAAAAAGACGAAACCAAATATTGACTATTCTACTCAAGCATAAATTTAGTGCAATCTTTAGTTTTTAATCAAACACATTATATATATTATATATAAAATAATGAAAAACTCACACATTTTTTTATGTTTGTAACAAAGTCAAAACGGTCAAAACAAAAAAATCGCATGTAACACTAACAAAAAAAATCGAATCGTTTTTGTAATTTTTCTTTGTTCATTCAAGTGTATGGTATACAAGTTCCTCAAGATTAATAAACAGTTAAAAATAGTGAGCGAATTTTTTTATATAACCACTTACGGTTATATAAGAATCTATAAATGCACGCAACTTCATGTATTTCATATTTAAATATATACATAAAAAATCATATAGAAAACTAATCATAATTAGTTTATAATGTTGTAAAAATTAGTTTGTAATTATTAAAAAAAAATTAAAAATATAAATATTCTATTGTAAAGTGTAATTTATGTATTTAATCATTGTCAATTTTTATTATGTGTACATAATTTAAATCGATGTTTCATAATGTGCAATAAATATTTGAAAAATAAACAAAAAAAAAATGCAAAATTAATAAACAAATTAAAACAAAAATAACATAATAATGACATATAACAATTTTAGCAAAATTTATTAAAAAAAAAAAACAAAAAATATTAATAAAACTGGAAAAAAAAACAAAACTAACCTAAACTAAAAAAAATCTAATTGTAAAACTGTAAATTTTAATAATTAATAACTCATGTAAAAGCTTGCGTATTTATTTCAATATTAATTAATTAATTAATTATTATTGTTGTTACGTTTTTATTGCGCATTTCAAATATTAAATTATAACGGTATAATATACATCAATTATGATATTAATTGTGTATAAACAAAATTAATGTATTATGTTAAAATTGAGAAAAAAAAATATATTACAATATTGTGTTAAAAAAAGTGTTGTTCATTTATTTGTAGTTATAGGCACGTTGAATTCCAACCAAAAAATATAATATAAATAAATAAAATAACAAAATTAAAAAATATAATAACATCAACTTAAACAAAAATTTGATAAATATCAGAAAAAAATCAATTATATGTTTTATAAATAACAAATATAAAATAAAATATATAGATAAAAAAGAAAATCAAAAAACAAATAAAAAAATAATAAATAAATAAAAAATAAATAATAAATTAAATACAAAAAAATATTAGCCAGACATTAAAAACACCAAAAAAACATTTAAGTATTCTTTGCCTACAAACGCAAATTAAGTAAAAGAGTTAAAGCAACAATTTCGAATAATTGTCTTTTGATTCTTTATATAGTAATGTAAAATTTTTAAATATTTTAAATTGAACGTAAAGTAAATCATTTAAATATTTGTTTCTATACTTAAATTAAAAGTTTAAATTCTCTACCTTGACCAAAGTTTCAAAAAATAAAACTGTCTCACTACGGATAGTAAACTTGTTCTAATTAGTAGCACAAATATTAGAAAAAATCATCAATTAAGTTTAATTTCTTGAAAAATTAACATTTTTAAACACTTCCACCAATTGCTCTTCCACTCCCCAAACAAAATTAGCAATGTAAGACCAAAAGTCTTGAAACTACATACAGCAACAAAGTAATGCCGCGCACATCCTGCGCCGCCATCAATCAATACGAACGTAATGCTGGAAATTAGCTATTTTCCACTCCACAATTCTGACTTTATGTACCGAAAAAATGCTGAAAAAAGCGAAAATGCGAACGAAAAAAAAAAATACAAATTAAATGAGAAAATGCGCAGGCAGTTGGACGAATGAATGAACGAACCAAGCGAGCAACCTACCGACAGAAAGACAGACAGACAGCCAGAGAAACCGACCGACATTATATAAATTTTTAATTTATGCAAACGAAGCCCTTTCGCATTATTTTACATTTGTGCTGTTTTTCAGCTTGCTTTTGTTGTACTTGGCTTTTCTTATATTTTTTGTTTTGTTTTTTTTTTTTCTATTGCCACACGGCGCCCTTTTAACGACAACAGTCTCCACAACATTGCCTCTGCTCCCCCCGTCAACGAAAATGCGCGTGTCTACATTTAAATTTAAATTTGCGCCATGACAGCAGCCACAGCTGAGGCGGTAAACAAAACAAAAAAAAAAAAAAAAGTCGCGGAAAAGTGTACAACGAGTAAAAAATGTCACTGTTTCCATTTAATCTCCAAAGCGCAAACAACAACAACAACAACAACAATAGGGAGGGAGGTAAGCAAGACTGTACGCGTATGCTGCTCCCAAGACGCCTATCATCAAACCAAACGAAGTAACTCACCACCATCACCGCCACCACTCGCCGCCCAACAACAGCAACAACAAACGCCGAGCAAGTCAACTCAAGTCAATCTCACCACCTTCGCAATGTGCCCCTTTCATTTTCTTCTTGTTGTTGTTATTCTTTTTCTCTTCCTTGCTTAACTTTTATGCTATATAAAAGAAGCTTGGAAAAAAAATAAGAAAGTAAAATGAATCCGCGCGTCTGCCAAAAAAGGCTTCGGCACATTATATATTTCCACCTAATACATAAAGCGTCTTATGTATATTGGTGTTGCTGTTTTGTTGTACATAACCCGAGCATGTACACCACGTCTTATTAGCATTTTAGCCTTTCTTTTCTTTCATTTTACATCCAACGAAGCCAAAAGCTTGAAAACGTTTTTTTTTTATTCTTGTTTTTCTTTCACTCGCGATTTTTCTCTTTTTTATTTGGTAAGGAAATTATTTAGCGGCAACAGCAATAAAAAAAAATAAGCGAAGAGAAATTTATATATATATTCTCTTTTTTAAATGAGTTTATGAGTGCTTGAATGTAAGGATTTCTATTTTTTTTTTTCTTCCGAGCCTTTTGAATGTGCCACAAAACGTGGCAAATAAATTTAAAGGCTTCATTTTATTAGCCTTGGCTTTAGGCATGCAATTTTTACACTCATTATTCAAATTGAAAAATTATGAATTGCTTCGTCCAGCTACGAATTTCTTATCCTAATCAGACGCGTTGTGTCTTCAAGTGCACTGCAGCCGCACGTTTGTTGAAGTCATTATCCTGCCACCGGTCGTTGAAGTTCCTCTCGCACGGTCATTCACTTCAATTAGAAATGTTGTCGAAATATGCGACGCATTAATTTGGATTTGGGTTATATTCTTTTGTATACTTTCTTTGGTTTTGGTGAATTTGATTCGGTTAAGCTTTAAATGCGGCTGGAATTGTGGAAGGAGATTTTGTGATATTTACATAAGTTATGCGTTGTCATGCGCTGAGCTTGATGCACGCTACTGACATCATTTATGAGATTTTCTTTTTGTATTTTCATTAATATTGTGATGTGTTTAAAAGTCAAGTTGTTTGTTTGATGATTTTTAAGTATAATGCATGTATGTTATTTGAAAGAATGATGACGAATAATTAGTGTAAATTTTTTTTGATAAATTTGCTCATCACTCTTGTCCTAAGATATTATTTCCTATATTACTCAATATTCACATATCTCAATGCGAAGAAAACTTGTCTGCACCTAGGACAGATTACGGTTACAATCATACTAAGGTAGTAGGAAACATTCTTGCTTGCGACAAATTACTCTTTGTAAGACTTGTGTTAGATTCCAATTTCAATTGATTGTAATCAATTTTCACAACAATGGCAGAAGTTCTGCATAGTAAAATGTATTCTTTAATAAAGAGTTAATGGAAAAAACCACAAAGATAATCTTAAGAACTAAAATATATCATATGATATTATCGAATGTGTGTTCCTTCTTCCATAATCACATTCGAGGTAATTGGTTACTGCAAACAATTATTTTGCACTTCAAAAAAGGGCTTCAAATGCAAATATCGCAGAAGGCAATCGGCAAGACAAAACAAAAATCATTATCCTAAAATAACAAAAACCTCGCACAATTATGCATAGTTCAATAAATTCGAATCGGGTTGAAAAATTTGCAACAAAAGGGTTATCAATGAATAAATTGTGAGACTCTGCTGTGTTCCTCTTTTCAACTATGCAAATTTCGCATTTCTATTTTCAGCAAATTTTGAATGCGCAATGAGCATGAATACAATGAAATGCACAATAGAGAAAGTAAACGAAATGCAAAAATTAGCCATGCACAGTGTCATTTACTGGTCCTGTGTATATGTGTGTGTTTGTTGCACGCCAGGATGTCAGAGCATTGCGAATATTTAACTGATTTACGACTATGTTTCGTCTGCTGCTTCTTGTCGCCGCATTTATGCGAATACGCGCGCAAAAAAAAAACATTTGCCTGAATGTAAACAGCAAAAGAGAAAGTACACACATAATTTAAGAAGGCTCAAGGACACTGTCGTCGCACTTAAATGGGTGCATGCCTTTGCCAAAATAATGCGCCGCATGTTGCAAATTTAAAGTAGAGTGTGTAAATTTCTGTTGGTCATTGTCGTTTTTGCAACAATTATGCTGGAAACTGTGGCGTATCCTCAGCATATCCTGTCGTGTAGGTGTACAAGGATTTTGGTTTAGGTTCTGGTTTAATTTCTAGACCAACAGCATAGTAAGCATTTTCGCTCATTACAATTCACAAGTTGTATGCACAAAACACAAAACACAAAACGAAACACGTCGAATACTAGCTCATCAAGTCAACCCCACCAAAGTGGAATAAAAAGTATTGTAAGCAATGGAAAAAAAATGAAATCAACCCCCTTTAACAACTAAGCAGCAAGCATAACGGCAAACTCATTTGCATACGAAGTGCTTTCGCTTTTCACGAATGGCGGCAAGAACGGCAACAATAACAACAACAACAACGACGACGAAAGCGGCGACAATGACGACGACGAGGCGATACCGAGCAACGAAGGATAATGTTGCTCATGCCGGTTGGGTTGCTGAATGGCAGTTTATGCTCTAAAGGCTGAGGCAAGTTATTTCGTTGAAATTTTAACGACGTACCTGCGACCCCTTTTACGTGCTGTATTCACAGGGATGGCAAAAACAAAAAAAAAACCCAACAGCATACACCCTACGACCAATTCAGCAAGTTAGATGCCCAAGTGATGACGAAAATTTAAAAAAATAAAGATTAAAGCAAATATCAATTTTAAGAAAGGTTTTGGAAGCGTAAAATAAGTAAAATGCAGGGGAAAAATATATTTCCCTTGAAAGTAGGCAAACAAATATTTCAGTTATACCAAATGGAGATAGGTAAATTATATAGAATAAGCAATAAGCAAGCAAAACATGTTTTACGATTGTAAATAAAAAGCCCGTTAAAATTATGTTTTAATAACAATGCATTTTTTTTTAACATGCCTAAAAGCATGCTACGAAGTTAATTATCATTATTCTCACGTCAATTTGTAAACGAAATCTTAATACAACAAAATTTCTTATTTTTCTTCGAATTTTACAGCATTATTGGAAAAATTAAAATTTTTAAATCCGTGTTACTCATTTCCCCCCCACTCAAAACAACTCACACCAAAATCAGCCCATCAACTCTCCAAATTAAAGCGCCACAACTCAGCATCAACTTGAAATCGTGCCTGCGAACAACGGCGCCCTTTTTACTTGCCACAACTGCTTCGTTTCAAATGCCATGCCTCACGTCATGCTCCTCTTGAACATTTTTTCATTATTAAGCACGCAGCGAAAAACTCATTGAGACGGTTTCTTCCTGCTTTTCATTTTTTTTCACTTGCTGCTGTTGCTGTTGCTGACGCCTCTTCCCAAACCATAAAGCTTTTTAACTTTTCTTCTTGCGCGCTCATTTTCCGCGTTTTATTTGTTTTCTCTCAAGTTGCACGAAAATCGTATAAAAGGCGAAATGACGAAAATTTCTTTAAAAGAATTACAAACCAACCCCTTTTGGTAAGATATCTCAAGCAGTTAGTTCTGACAGTGAGTCGGAGAAACGGCAGAAGTACATAGTAACTGTAATGGTGTATTATTCATGGCATTAAGACTGAGATGACTTGTGGAGACAAATGGAGTCATGGAGTAAAAAAAAGAAGGAAAAAAAAAAACAAAAAAAACCAGAAAGATAAAAAATATTGGGCGAAAGACGTAGCAGCAGAGACAGAAGCTTTGGTGTGCGAGAGATAATGCTGAAGGTAAAATTTGTTAATGTTGATTTATTTCGTTTATATTTGCTTGACAAAGTCTTTGAATGTTTGTGATTAAAATAATTTCAATTTGGTTGAAATGCAACTGTTGAAAAAGAAATCTTTTACTTCAATTCAACTCTGTACAGTTTCATTTAATTAAATTTTCACTTCACCCCAACTGGCGACCAACTGACCTTTTCGATTACATTTTATGTTTGAACTCAACACATCGTTCATGTATCACACACAGCACAAATTTAATCAAGCCTGTAAGCCAACTTAAACAAGTTACTCGCCTAAGAAGTAAATCAAAGGCGGCAAATCTTTAGGCACATGTGTACGCCAACGGGCAAATAACTAAATTAGAGAACCCATTAGCAGCCTTCTAGACGACATCAAAAAAGCGTAGAGCAAAAAAAAAAAAAAAGAAAAATAAAGAAAATACATTATTAAATAATATTTATGAAAAAGCAGCACATGATGAAAGCCAAATCCTTTTAGAGCTGAGAATGATAGTGCAGCAAAGCGGCTTGAAATTATTATATAATTAGATCAAAGTTGTAATGCCGACACACATATGTATGAATAAGGGTTGTACAAGTATATATCACACGGGCTGACAAAAAGTATGCTACAAAATTATTGCATTTTCTTTTGCAAGACTATAAATTGAAACAATATCAAACCATTACTGACCTAATACACAACTACCCTTGCTGTACCCACACACAAGCACACACACACATATGCGCACATGTGTGTCGAATATGCACATTATTTAACCCAAAAAAGTATGCTTCAAAATGTTGCGAAAAAATATATTGCGCGAGGTCAGCGATACACGTCTAAAGTCAAGCACTGAAACCACAACAAATCGTATTTTAAATCGCATCAACAAAACACACACACTCACTCCCAACCAAAATACACATACTCCAGCCCTTTAACGTAAACACATATGCGCCTGCTTGCTTCACATGTTGATAGCTCACTTTAGCTGTTGTAACTCCCACAATGATTTTCTTTTCTTACACACAAAACGCAAATAGAAAATTTCCACATATGCAAAATATTTGCGCGCCTAACTGGCTTACCAACAAAAGGAAAAAAAAATCACCGTCACGACCCTTCATCCAACCCTCTGGCTTGTCTTTTTAGATTTTCTGCACTTTTCAGCACAATTTTCTGTATGATTTTGAATAGATTTTCTTTACATTTCCCCCACGCTCGACGCAAATTGTTTGTGTAAAGGGCTGCAAATATGAGCGAATGACACCCGTTGAATGTTGAATTGTTGTTGTTTGTTGTAGTTGGGCACGCATATGTGACACTTGCCCCGCGGGAGTTAACTTATCACTTCCCTTTTGTGTGATATCCTCTTGAACTCGATCCCTCCTACCATTCAAACGATTTCTTATCACTTTGCCTATAACCGGAAGTTGTGTTTAGTTGTTTTGCGCAAATTACCACTTCCGTTTACGTTTATGTAAATTTTTATCACAAAATTGTCGTACATTTTGTGGCAAATAAAAAAAGCATCAGTGCCACATACATGTCAACACAGTCTTTTGTTGGGGTCGGGTATGTCTATTCATGCGCGAGTAGCAATCATGTGTGGGTGTGTGTGTGTATGTTTTTAGGGTTTAAGTTGCTATTTTGTTGCTGTCAAGTGTTTCTAATATCAATGTAATCATTGCGCTTTTATCACTGTTTGTTATTTGGTGGTTATTTTGCATGCTTTTGAATAGAACTTCAACTTGAGTGTTTGATTTGAATCCTTTGCTTTGTAGTTCTATTGAAATGATATATGTAAGTATAAGAGATAAGCGTGGGAATATTTGATTTTGAATACAATTAACACATATTAACATTTTTTTAAATATAAGAAGTAAGTAAGTACAGAAAAAGCTTATGTGCAACCAATAGCATCACTCATAAACCACATCATTGCTTAATTAAAAAGTCTTAAACTCATGCCTAATAAAAATTGAAAACATGCAACCATTATATTTCATTGTTCTCTCAATTCTAACAATTTCAAGTATTACACCTTAAATCTGCAGTTTTTCCATAAACATGGGCCAATCAAAAGCTATTAAATAAGCTTATTCAACAAATTTTAATTACCAATTTGTATGAGCAACGCGTATCCTTTTAATAGCCATAATGCGATACCTTACAATTCAAGGGTCTCGCCTTTCAACTAATTCATTTGCATAATGCTCACCACTTTGTCGTCTTAATAAGCAAAAATATTAATTAAAATGCAGACTATTTTGTATTCACACACACACATATATAAAATACAACTGCCAACAACGACGACGACAAGAACAAGGACAACAACTCCTTTCATATTTTAAGTGCGACATGAAGGCAGAATAAAAGTCGCGTTTGATGAGAAAAATTACGTTCATAAATGAATTAACAGCGTACTGAATAAATGAAAGGATAATCAGGATATCAAGCATAGCCAAGTCAAGTACGTCTTGGCATTGGCTCAAAACCGGCGTTCCTTCCTACGTTCGTTGGTTGATTCGTTGTGCTCCATCTTCTCAATGCAGTGACTTGTTCAACGTCAAGCTGAGTAATTAACATAAAAATTAAATATGCTCTGACTAAGCTTATCCTTTTGAAAGGAGCGACCACCACTAAACCAAACCCCAACAACTAATGGCAAGGAAAACAAGCGCCAAACGTGTACAACGCTTTTGTCTCAGCTGTGTACCCAATTATCCTTTGTAAGTATGCAATGGCAACCCTTAGCAGCAGGATATTAGTTCAGAGTGGAGAAAAATAAAAAAAAAACTTTAAAGAAAAATAAAACAACAACAAACAACTTTTTAACACTGCAAATGAGTGAAGCTCACTTTGAGGGTTAAATTAGCGCACAAGTGCTTTTTGCCTAAGAAAAAGAAAATGCGACAAGCATAAAGGACTCGTGTTTGTTGTGCTTGTGCTATGCTTGTGCTGCCGTTGACGTTGTCGTCCTTCATTTCCGTTTGTTTTAAGCCATTAAAATTACAAAAGCAGCGCAGCATAATTTAATATTCCCATTAAGTCGGCCATTAATGAATGTTCTACGCTCGTGTTGGAGTCTGCGCGTTTAGCCTTTTGCTTTCCTTGCAACACCCTTGCCTCTTGGCCAACGTTTAGCTCCAACAGCAGGCATTATCAACACACAGCTTCCACTGCTACCTCTTCTTACACTTCTGCCACTCGTTCTCTCGTTGGCTTTGGAATAATTAAGTTTATGAGTAAGAATTTAATTTCGTCCGCCATCCTTTTTTCGTTTCTTGTTGCCTTTTGCCTCTTTCTCTTTTACCACAACATGGTTGCTGCCTAACTTGAGGCGCATTACAACGTTTTGGGGTTCACTTTTATTTTGTTGTTTTTATAATTGTTGTTGTTGTTGTTATATATCTTTTTCTTATGCTTTTGAAGTATGTTATGCTTTTGAGGCTCATACTCATTTAGTCGTGCTATGAGCCCTGCAGGTGCTTAAACATAAAACTTGTAAATTTTAATAAGGATTATTTTTGTGATATATTTTTAATTGGTATTTGAAGCATGCTCAAATGAATGTTGTCTGCAAAACAGCAAAGTAACTTCAAGTATCTCTAATGGCATAGCATAATTTCATAGCATGAAGAAGTTTTGAATGAGTTGGCATGACTTTGATCTTCTATAAAAGAAGCTCTTAAGGGATTTACTCTATGAAATGCAACTTTTGCTACACATCATTGAATATTTTACGTTAACTTCTAACATTGTAAATTAATACTACAGACCAAGCCTAGAACCATATTTGTATAATATAAAACCATACAAAATTTCCAAGAAATTTAAAACCATACTTCAGTCAATTCCACCTTAAATCAAAGGTAAGCAAAACGCACACAACCAACCAATCAACTTGACTTCAATTAGTGCCCGAAAAAAAGTACTTAACAAAGCAGCTGACACTCAAAAACCAAAAAACGAAATAAATAAAATTTTTAAAGTTTACGTTAAAAAAAATTACCCCCAGACAGTCTCAGCAGCTCAACCCTAATAACTTTTATTCAAGTTTTTGTTTTTGTTGTTGTTATTGTTCTTTTTTTCTGGTTCGCTGCTGTTAAATATAAAATTACACTATCAACATTAAGTAAAATACCCGCAAGTGTTGCGTTGTCGCGGCAAACGCCAACGCGCAAAAGTTTTTTCAAAAATAAAAAAAAAACAGCAACAACAACAAAAACCGATTTTAAGTGCGAAACGCATTTTAAGTAAAGACAAAAAGAAAATGAACTAAAGAGTGGCACACCAAAGTAGCTAGGGTTGCCAACAGCCGCGAGCGCGTGCGTTAATAAATGAAAAAAAAATGTGTCCCCCTGGTTTGGGTTAAGAAATGATAAAGAAACGAAAAAAAAAAAATCGCCACCCTAAAAAGCAACGCTGGCAAAAGTAAAGAGTTTTGTTGTCGTTGTGCTGCTTAAACTTAAGGAAGAAAAATTTGAAGCTATTAAAAAAAAAAAAAAAATTTTAAAAGCGAAAACAAGAAAACGCAAAAAATTTGAATATCGTCGACGGCGATGTCAATGACGATACCAACGACGACAACGACGACGACGCCGGCGACTTTGTTGCAGCAGCAGCAGCAGTAGAAGCAAAAGCATAAGGCAAAAGGATAATGTGAAAAATTTTCCAATTCGATTTTTTCATTCATTTGCTTGAGACACACACACACACACACATATGTATATATACCAAGAAGCCTCTGCTTGCGACGTCGTTGACTGCGCTCATTTGCAAAGGGTGAATGAAATTAAGAATGAAGCACAAGCATGAATTTAAAAAAAAAAAAAAAAAAAAAAAACTAAAGAAAAATCGTTTGAAATCCTTGCCCAACTGTGGGTGTTGTATGCAAAAGGATAAAGCTGACTGTGTGGCTGATAAGGCAAACGAAAAAAAACTTAGCACAGTTGATGAATTAAGCAACAACGCAGGCAACAACGAAGAAAAAATGCCACCCCACATTTTTTTTTTGGGGTTTTTTTTTTTCGCTGTTACACTTTTCTTTACTTACGACTTCAATTTCCTCATCAAGCATGTAGATGAAGATGAGAGCAGCGACAAAGACGACAAAGACTCGTCGACTGAGACAACTGTGACGGCAACAACAAACATGCTTTTAATTTTAAAAGCACGTCTTGTGCATACACACAGCACACACACACACACATGCAAATGAAGCCCTTTACTTTGTCTACAAAAGCAACTCTGCATATCCGCATCCGTTTTCCGCTTTGTGGCTGCGTTGCTATGTTTAAGTCTTTGCATATGAGTGTATGTCTGGCTATGTGTGTGTGTGTATGTGTAAATTTTTCTCATTTATTTTTTAGACTTTACTTGTGTGTGTTTCTGTTTGTGTTTCTATGTCTTATGCTCATCAGCAGCTCTTGGCGCCTTCTCCATCCCACTTGAGCTCATGCCACCCAAAGCCTCATCGATACTCTAGTGAAAGTAACTGCGAAAGGGGTTGGAGTTCGTTAACTTCACTGATCGATATTTTAATTTTATTTTTTGCGCAATTTTTTTTTTTTTGTCTTCTTTTTCTCATTTCTTTATATTCACTTGCTCCTTTTGCCTCTTTGATTTTGCTTTTGTTCATTTACATTTGCATTTGCCTTTGCTTTTTCTCATTTTCATTATTTTTCAGTGCCTTTTATTTTTTCTTTTGCCACTCAGTCGCTTCCTGTGTGTTCTCGACGTCGTCAATGAGTTTCTGTCTTCTTCTTTCTTTTTTCATTATTAAGTTTGCAATTTATTTTCGCACAAAGAGAGTTTTGTTGATAGAAGGGTGGTGAAGAGCGTGGGCGGTTGCGAGTGCGAGTGTGTGAAAGCGGTGGCGGCGACATTTAAGTTCGACGATGTCTTTGGCTTACTTGGGTTTGACGTCTTTACTCTGTTGCCTTTTCTTACCATTTTTTTTTCCTTCGTCAATATCCTTGGTAACTCTTTGATGTGCATATGAGCTCATGGCGTTAATGATGACAATGATGCTGATGCTGATGTGTGGGTGTGTACATGAGAGTGTTTGTGTGTGTGTGCGCTTATATGCGAATTTAAAACGCAATTTGCAGAAAATAATTATAATTTTATATTAAATGCTGCAACGGAGTAAATGATATTGATTACTTTGGCATCATTAACCAAAACGAATAAAAAACAGTTCGAAGAATTTCAAATTTATATGTTTTAATTAACATTTTCACTTGAATAATCGCATCAGCACTTTCTTACCATGTTATTATTGCTATTATTCATTGATCATCTTTTTTGAAAACCAACAAACTTTATTAAAAAATTTCGACCACAAATCGCTTCATCAGTTGACCTTTAGTCTTTGTGTCGGCGCTGATATATTGTGTGCTTTTATTATTTATAAGCCTAAATGCTTTATACAAACAAATCAAGTTAAGTCAAGTCAAGAAAAAGTAAGAAAATACAGGATGCATAAAGGGCACATGTGTAAATACAAATACTTAGACACACTACGCCAACAACAACAACAACAACTGCACACACGTGTGCTGAAAGTTTACACGCCAAAAACAAGAGCAAGACGAAGCAAAATCGTATATATCTCCGATCGAATTTCGAACACGCAACTGCTTTCAGTTTACACTAAAAATCAGGCAACTTCCGGTCTTGGCCAACAAACACACACACACACATGCATTAGTGTGCGTGTGTGTCTCCTTTCATTACTAAACTAAGTCAATAGAAATGCCTCATTGTGTAAATATTTATGTGAGGTGCTGCGAACACACCGAAAACACACAAAAGCAAAACAGTTTTAATAGAAATGGTCAACTTTTGTTATGCGCACGCATTAAAAAGTTGTAGCATACTTTTGTGCTGTTTTTTTTTTTTTCGTGTTCTTTTATTTCGCTTTGATTTTAGGCGTGCCTTATCACAGTTTTATTTTGTATTTCATCGATTAGAAACACTGCGCACTTATAACAATTTTGATTATCCTTTTTTATGGAAACGAATTTAAATATACTTGGATTTGCAAAGAGTTGTATCGGCGCTTTGCATCGCTATTATGATATTATCATAAGTAGCGAAGACAGCAAATATGTGACAGCATTATTTAAAGGCACAGCAACAGAAGTAGAGAAATATAATATAATAAAATTAAAATTCATAGACACGATTTGACGACACTTTACATAACACAAGCGAAGACAAACTCAACTCATCGCTCTTCGGCGTTGACAATCCACAGACAAGCAACTGGATGCCATATAAAAAGCCCACTGCCTTAACCAATCTCTCATTTGCTAAATAAAAAACAAAAAAAAAAAACAAACCAACAGCAAAGTTGAAAAGCCGCCGACATCAGTCTCAAGTGTCTACTTTGGGTTTGCGCAAAAAAAAGTGCAGAAAAAAAGTTTCACTTTTTTTTCTTTAATAACCCTCAAAAATATGCTTACATAAGCTTCTGATTAAGCAATTCCCGGCACACTACACATTTTTTTTTTTCATCCTTTCTCTCCTTTTTTAAACATTCCTTTTTTTGCTACTTTTGAGTTTGTTTATTTGCATTTTTTTGGCGTCGTTAATTTGATTTCGTTGAGCCTCATTCGACGACAACATCTCCCACAGTCAGTCAGACAGTCACATGGCGTGTGTCTGCGTAATTGAAGTTCTTCGTAAGCCGTACAAAAAAAGGAAAGAGTTTTCATTACTGAAAAACTAAAAGAAAAAAAATGTACAGCTTGTCTGTGAAAAATTGTGTGCTACCAAAAAAAAAAAAATGTGCCACCCTCATTTTTTTTATTCATGCCTGGTTGTTTGAAATTAAAAGTTGCGTAGCTGCGTTTGAAATGCCATAGGACGAAAGCAGCACAGTTTTTTCTGCACTTCTGACGTTGCGGAAGTTGGCGTATATTGAACGCTTGCGGCTTATTTACGCTTCAAAATCAATATCAGTTTGCTTTGAGTTCTTCAACTTTCTTTTTCATGCTTTCTTTACGTTTTTTTTTGTGTTTAGTAAGTTGAGTATGATGAGACTAGTTAAAGAAAAGAGCGCTTAAAGTGGCTGATTGAAGTTGGCAAAGAGCAAGTATAAACCAGACTAATGAAGAGCCGAAGATGGTCTAGCGCTATGCAACATATGCCTGTTCATAATTGAAAAGATTTGTATTCAAATATAGTAAGAAAAATCTAAATTTTAGATCAGTACTTATAGTATGACACACATATTACACTTGTTTTTTTTTCGGATCAATATTTTATAGGCACATCAAGCATTTAAAATCTACTGTACCTTAAAATAGTGGTTAACGCGTAACAGAGATCGCAGAGGTTTTTCAAGCAAGGAGGAAGCTGTGTCCAACCAAACATTGCTTCGTATTTGTACCTGAGAACGTAAATTTGCTGCACACAACTCTTAACTCAAGGCTTAAGTTAAATACTCGAAATATAAAAATTAAAAAATAAAAAAAAAAGATAAGAAGGCTTAAAACGAAGCGTAAAAGATTTGCTGTTAATGAGTTTCGCAAATTGGACTGCACAAGTCGTTATGAAGATAGGCAACAATGCGCTAACAACTCAGCTGTCAAAGAAAGCCAACAACATTTGAATGCCACAAATTCTTCAAATACAAAACACCCACGAAACTGACACAGGACCTCAAGAAATTGCACACACACCGCGCGAAAAGGATGCCAAGTAGTCGGCAGCGAAGAAAAAAAAGAGAGAGAAAGAAAGAAAGTAATAAGTCATGCAAGTCGTGTGCCGTTTTGGTGCATGTTTTTTGCCTCGTGTGTGGCTTCGGTAATATTTTTAATAAGGATTAAAGAATTTCAAAAATTGCACAGAAAAAAATAATAACAACAAATTTGAACAAACCAAACCAAGCTGCCAAAACTGTTGCCAGGCTAAGCCAAACCCTTTTCAAAAAAGATTGTTCAAAAACAGATTTGAAAGTACAAACGCAACAACAAAAATTACTTTCGTGGGGTGTAATTTTTTACGCATGCAAATAGCAATCATAGACGAAAACGCAAATTACACTTTATGCTGTTGGCAGGACACTTGCCTGTAAGGTATACGCACAGTATAATACAAAAAAAAAAAAAGGATTCAACTACAACTGTTCACCCCTCATTGTCTGGGTATGGTTTTTTTTTCATGTCAGCCTGCCGCTGATTGCACAAACTAAAAGCAAAAACGTGTGCGTCCTGCGGATAACGCAACATGTAAATCAAACTTCTACGCTCATTTCGGCTCAGGATCAACTTCAGACTTTAAAATGCGCTGCTGCATGAGGGTAACCCTTTTTTTTTGTCTGCCTGCTGCTGAAAGGGTTTTCCACAAGTTTGGCTACTTTGACGTTCGCTTCACTTTTAATTTGCATTTTTTTTTATTTTTATATTATTTTAGTTTTTCAAATTCCTGTTTTTTGAATACTCATTTTTTTTGTTCAACCCGTTTTTTTTTTTTTTTGTGAGTTACCCTGGAGTCTGTGCGTGTCTATAAAGCACAAATGCCAGATTTTTTTGTTCGCATGCCAACGACTTTTTTTTATTGTATTCTTTGTATTTGACAAGTGAATATTCATGTTCATTCACATTTTTTTTTAACATCCTTTTTTTTCTAAACTGAAGGCAAGGGTTAAAATTTTTTGCTTTTGGATATCTGTCAGGATTTTTGGTTTTTGGGTACTAAAACCGTTGAAATTATTGAGAGCGAAAGAAAAAAAAAAAAAACGTGGGTACTTCGACATGTGCTCATGCTGAATAATTTGGGTTGTAAATTTTATAAATGATGAAAAAAACGCGCACAATTTTGAGTTTGTATAATGGGTGTACCGATAATAAAAGCGCTTGACTTTGCTAGTTTAAAATGAAATAAAAGAACAAATAAATGAAATAAGATGAATTTCTGAGTATTTCTACATTATTGATAAGTTTTAATTTAAAAATTTCAGGAATGTAGTTTCAAGAGTGCTCTGTGCAAGTGGGTCGTTCGTTCGCATATTCAATGTTAAATTGTTGTATGTGTAAATATGCTCAAGCAAACATAAAGCAATATTTAGTAGAATATTATTACGCACATTTAAATTTTCTTTTAATCTTTCAATAACAAGTCTTATGCTATACAGAACACCCTGTATTAAGTACATCACTAGGAATATATGCGCTTAAAAAACGCAAGCGCTTAAATGCAAAAAAATTTAAAAAAAAAAATCTGAAAAAAAATCACCCAGACAACTTGAAAAAGGGTTGAGTGCGCCGGGCGGGTTAAAATGTATAAGAGAGAAAATACATAAAAAACGATCGCATGAGGCAAGTCAAATTATAATAAAAAAGACGTGAAGCTGTACAAGGCGATGTGGCAGAATCGCATGCCAAGCAAAAGTTAATCATAAAAAGTTGAGAAAAAATAAATTATAAAAAAAAACAGGATACGCTTAACAAGCTTGAGTCTTGATGCAGAGTGAAGCGCACGCGAAAGGATTTAACTTGACTCATTTTCCAGTCAACCACTTTTTTCTACTTTTCATTATACATATGTACGCGAACTCACAGACATTGAGTACAGCAACTGCGAAGAGTCAGGGGCAGAGAGAATTATCTGTGTATATTAACTGAGAAAAAAAAAAGCAGATAAAACGTGCGGCATGGCATGAGTTTCATGAAGATGCGCCATGTTTGAATCAAAATGATATAATTCAATTTACTAATACGCAAGCCAACTAATATGAGTAGCTGTTTTTTTATGCTGCAAGCAATGCTGAGAAATTACACATTAAATATTTAAGTAGACTGCAACTAAGGTAAGTGCGACAACAACAACAATAACAACATTGAAAGCTCACGCACGAAAACATTAAGAAATTTGTTTGTCTTGTCAGTCGAATTTACTGTCACCCACTGAATCTCTCTCTTTCCGCCTTTTTTTCTCTCTGTCTAGCAAATAGCTAATTGCATTAGTTCGAACATAAATGTCATGAAAAACAACAAGACGCCCGAAAACGAAAACAACACGCATCCATAACTTCATACAGTAAAAATGACAAACATGACAATTATGCAATGCATGTCATTTGGCTCTCCCACCCGCTGCTCCCAGCGACATGTCTAAGTGACTGACTGACTGACTGACTGAAGGTCTGACTTACTATCTGCTTTACTTTAGGACTTCCCCCCGTTTGACATTGACTGCGTTTTTTTTGACTGACTTACTGTCAGTTTGACATTTCAAATTTTACGACATTTTTATTGTTGACACAAATACACTCACACACACACACTCGCACCCATATATACACATTCGTGTTGTTTTCGCATACACGCCATACATGTTGTCGTACCAAAAACAACAACGCTTTAGGCCGTGATTCCACTGAAAGTGGCCAGGAGCATTGCGACCATGTTGAAATGTTTATTTTATTTCATTTTTATTAATAAGTAACAGTTTGTTAAGCGAAAATATGTTAAAAGTGAAAGCTTTTAAATTTCGTACATACAACATTTGTAATTGAGTGAAGCGAAAAAAAAACGCATGCATGAAAAATATTTGTTATAAAATTGATTATGACTTGAAAGCATTTCGGTGTCTTTGAAACAAGGTTTTTAAAATTTTAGCAAATTATGTTTTTTTATGACATATTTAAAATACTTTTCTAAAACTATAAAATTCAACAACTAACAGCAAAGACTCTCTAACGAAGCAACAGAATGGATTTGACAAGCAAATGGATTCAACTAATCCTGAAGTTTGCAATACAAGTATCTTCACTGATGAAATCATTCCTTGCTTGTATGTAATTAGAAACATTTATAGAATCGTAATAAAGTAAGTATAGAAGCAATCGGTGGTACTGAAAAGTGCCTCAAAACGCAGCAAAAGTAATACGATACAATGAAGGCGTTCACGATCAAGAGTAACGTTGCGCCTGTGAGTTTTGCAAGATCATCATAGTGAACACAATTTTATTCTTGCAAGAGTGTTAAAGTGCCCGATCTGCTGTTAAGAACTTTTGAAACATGTCAAAATCAAATTGAATTACAATTTAATCAAATCGACAATCTTATCCTTCTATCCCACTTACACTTCTATCACTTAACTATACCAAAAATACTAAAGAAGTTGTGATCACCTAATGGTATTTTTGAGTGTATAATTCACACTGATTGTGTAAATTTACACATTTTTTTCTTAGCCAAGAGTCTGGTGGAGTAGTTGTGTAAAATGAATTCAAAATAATTGTAGTTGTAATATTTTACTCTTTTACACTCTTACAACGTTACACAACTAAGTGAATACCTTAAATTATGTGATGAGAACTAAATGATGATTAAAGTGGCTTATTGTTGTTCTTATTATTATTATTTATGATATATAAAAATTAGTCAACTGCACCGCAATTATTATTATATTTCTAGAAAATCGAGTTTTTACTACACTTAATTTCAATTCTAAGGTACGAATAAGATGTAACAACCAACAATTTTGAACAAACTCAAAACAATGCATTATCCTTTCTACTTGTTGCGTCCCTTTACAATATGCCTGAGGTCGAACGCATTTAGCTTCAAGAGCACGAATGAACAAGCAATGGGAACAAAAAACCAAAGGATAAAAAAAAAAGAAAAGAAAAAGAAACTAATAAGAGAAACATGACATTTATTACGCTCTATTAACGACAGACAACAACAACAACATATGAGTACATCACGACATTGAGCGATTGAGTGGCACACGAGTTTGATTCCCTTTGTTCGCATGTGTGTGTGTGTGTGTGTGAATGTGCGAGATTACCCTTTTCCACACATCCTATCAGCCACTCAAGCAACCACTTACACACATGGACACACACACACACGCGTGATAAAACCACACAAAATTGACTGTTGCGCGTGATTTTTTATGTGTTTTTTTTTCCACATATGAAGCAATTTTTTTTCTGTTGCTTTTCTTTTTCTGACAACTTGTTTAGTAAGGGTAGTGTTGTTGTTGTTGCTGTTTTTATAGCTGCTACTGGCACAAAGGATAACATATCTTTTTTGCATGCTTTTTTATTGCCATGTTTCAATGCATGAACGACTGTAAGCTAAAGTTGTGACCGAGGGCAGGAAGGGAGGACAGGATGGCGTATCCTTTTTGAAAGCGATTTGCTCATGTTTTGTGCTTATTTGCTTATCCTTTTTGGCATTGAACTGGTGTCCTGGTAACAAATGCAAATAAAAGAAAGCAAAAACACTTATGCAAATGTGTGCGTGGGTGTGTTTGTTGTTTATTTTTAAGTGTTTCTTTGCGTTTGTACATGTGTGTGTGTGTGACTTCACTCAAGTCACCATCACTAAGCGCAGTCGCGTGTATGTTGCGGTTACTTAAATGCCTCACACTCGCATACACATGAGCACGCACACACTTGCTGCTGTTAAAGGTTAAACGCTGACGTCAAAATGTTTTTCATATCGTAGGCGTGTCTTGTTTTGCCTCCATTGCACTTTCAATCCTTATTAACTGGCTATCAACTCAACTGCTAATTTCACATAATTTCTCATGTTGCTGTGACAAGTCTTTGCATTTACTTTTCTTAGTCAAGTCCAAAGTTGTCAGTATTTGTTTTTGTTTTTGTTTTCTGTTTTTGTTATATTCTTATTTCCAATTCCGTATTTTGTTAATGAGAAATTAACAACTTAATTAATTTCATTGCCATTTATCTTCAAATACAGACGCGCAAACAGCTCAACAACTTTTGTACGCTCACTTCTCATTTGATATCCTTGCCACACAGGATTTGAGATTTATTTATGCACATCGCATATGTGTAACAACAATACAAAAACTTTGCAAGAATACCATGTTTGTTTGTGTGTGTATGTGTGTGTGAGCCTGTGACTTTATGTTTGTTTGTGCATATGCGTGGGTGTTGAGCAACGCCAATTCGCCCACATATGTTTTCTGTTTTATTTATGCGTTTTTGCTTAACTTTGCGTTGCCTTTTGCTGTTTTGTGGCTGTTGGCTTGAAGTATTTTAATCTGGTTTGTGTGTAGATTTAAGGTTGAGAGATTTAAATGTATTGTAATTAAGGCAATAAAACTGGGCGAATTCAAAGGCAGTCTAGACAATGTAAAGTGAATTAAAAATCTTCGAATATTTTAAATCAATCTATACAACTTACTAATATTACTATTACTATTTTTCTAAGGTTCTATAATATATGTATGCTTTATCCTGACTATCATTTCATAACTTTTTTTCCCACTTAATTTTACCATAAAATATATAGCATACATTATCTATGCCTGGCTTATATTATGTAACTATATGAGTCCAATACCCATGTATATAAACAATCAAAATTTTTCTATCTACCTCATATTTAGCTACTATTTTATCAAGCAACTTTCTTTTACTGTTTATATAGGGTATCTTTATATATCTCCAGTATTTGTTCCTAACATTCTTCATTGATTATGATTGTCTAAAGTTCATCTTTATTTGCTAAATCCATTGTATTGAAAATACCAACGACTCAACTTTGTTTCAACTTCAACAAACCCCTTTCCAGCGCACAATATTAAAAGGGTATTAAAAGAAATATTGCGCCATTAAAATGAAAAGCGAAACGTGTAACTTACACCCGCATATAAAATGTTGCTTCCTTCGTTGACTTGCCACGGCAATCGAACACAAACAACAATAGCAACAACGGCAACGACAACACTTTCAATGCCCGACACTGCCATCTTTGCTCTCGTCTACGTGCTCTTCGCTTAATTTTTTAAACACCCTCATTTGCATAAATGAATTATTTTCAACCCCAAAGCAAAAAAAAACAACAAAAACACTAAGACTTAAATACCAACAAAAGAGAAGAGTAGAAGATGCAAAAAAGAAAAAAGAAATTAAGTATAGAAAACGAAAACGTAGGCAAAGATTAAAACCAAATCGAAATCGAACGAGTAGACAAGGAAGAACACAAATTTGCTGCCAAAGCGAAAATATCAAGTGGAAAAAAAAAACAAAAAATAAAAATTTATGAAAAAAAAATTATTACCAAAAAGCAGACGAAATCATGCTGAAAACTCTGCTTAATGTGCGCCAAAGGAAACTTTATGTTTTCGGTGAGCGAGTTTGGCATAAAGAAAGCTCTAAAACTCAAGCATCAAAAGCCTGCGAGGCGCACTTAAGAGTTGAAGTTGCTTTGGCATTTTACGATATTTTGGGATAAGAAGTTTCAGTTTGTAGCGAATATATGATAAAATTATGAAATGGCGTTAAATGATTTGGGTAAAGGCTGCACATAAATCTACAATTAATTGTTTTTTTGTCTGGAATGATTTTTTTTTATCTTCATGCAAAAAGATTATCTAGCGGTACTTGTGTCTATTATAAAAAAAGTATTTATTTACTTTCGCTTGAAGTACAGCAAATGACAGCTAGTAGAAGCGAAAAAGGACTAAACAAACGGTTCTAGCACCAGGTGTCCTTAAAAGAAGAAAAAAACAAGATTGAAAGAAGAAAACGCACGCCTTTTGAGTTATGGCATGAAATGACACAATTTCATAGCATTGCATGCCATTTCAATTGAAAAAGAACACCATAAATGCAACAACTGCCTTGACGCACAAACACAAACAATTCACCGATGGTGTCCTGTGTCAATGATGCGTCGCCTTCGTGCTCTTCGTCAACGTCACTGTGGCGTGGGTTGTGCAAATTCAGTTGATTGACCTGCACGGTAGTTAAATAAGAAAAAGAAGATAAAAAAAAGTACTTTGTTCTGTGCATTCTTTAAAATCTTTTATATTTGGCAGGCAGAAAGTTTTTCTATTTGTTTGTTAAGCAGCAAAATGTCAAGCATCGAGGTTTTTTCTTCTTATTCTTCTTCTATAAATTTTTGACATTTTTTCAATGATTTTTCTTATTGAACTGAGGGCAGTTCTAAAGGATACAATTGAGGCGATTGTATATTATATTACCAAATCTGCCTTAAATGTGCGTAAAATATTAAAAGAGCATACAAGTTGGCAAGAGTTTTGAAAAGATTGTGCGCAAATCAATCATGATTTGTCCTTTGAGGCTGTCGTACATTTTTTTTGTCATATATGAAATTGATTTCTTGCATTTCTTATATGTAAGATAATCCTTTATTTGTGGGCTCAGACCGAAGTTGTTCAATGAAGTCGGTTTATAGTAGACAGTTGACTGAGTACTGCTTAAAGACCAGGAAGTGCAAATTGTAAACCTTTCTTCAAGTTTTAGAACTATAATTGTTGATTGTTGCTTCCAGGCTATTTGTGCTACACCATTTTATTTGAAGAAAATGAGATAAAGTAACAAAGATACGTACAATTTTCACTACATGAGCTTATTTTTATGACTTATAATCAGTGCGCGGCCTTCATTATCTTCAAGCACATTTTCACCTTATATTAAAACGATTCCTGCCTTTAAATATTTCGGATTTAGTGCATGGAAACTTTGCTTACCTTCTAAAGTATCATTTTAAATGTTAAAGAATTTGCTTTAAACGGTACACGTTCCATTCACCTTCAGTCTAATACTGTGCGCTGCCTTTCTTACTCTATCACTCGTAAACTGAACACCTCACTTTACCAACTAAGAAATCGTACGCTTCACTACATCAACCTAATTGCATGCCGTTATCAAAACATCTTTGTGCAAACTCGTGCCTACCTGGCTCAACAATTGTCACCAAACACGAAGCAACAATAACAGCCTCAGGTTGCATGCAACCATGCTGCAAGATGCCGTTACAACGGCGCATGCTGCAATCTTCTTAATCAAAGTATGCCAAAATTACAGCTACAGCCTTGAACACCTGCTTGCCAGATATCTCATTAATTCCAACAAAAAAAAACTATACAGTATTGAATCATTGACAACTGCATGGCAACACTTCATCTCCATGTAATTACACAGTTTGCGCGCAAAAGATGAGTTCACGCACGACTGGTGCTAGCTAAAGAAAACTATCGAAGAAGCTGTTGATTACAAACAGACAAGATATGAAATAACAAATACGAAAACATAGATTTGCATTCAAAGCAAGATTGCAAATGAATACGAAATGATTACATGCAAAGATAAAAGATTCTCTTACAGCATATTTTTTTCTTATTTATTTTTTTTGCTTTTGCGTTACAAATAAAATTGCATTGCTCTGTTTACAAGACTCATGCTAGATTTGTCAAAAGTAATGATGAGTTTCTTTTATACAACATTTTTTAATAATTATATTTTTGTAATAAATGTTCAAGACAAAACAACAAAAGCGTAATTTGTAATATTTTTCACAAAGCTGAAATGAATATTCAAAATAATTACATTTAATAATGTTTATGTGTTTAACGTGACTTCAATTCACGACTCAGAACTCACGTTCATAAATCAATCATGCCGAAAATCCCACATAAAACCAGCAAACACATTCCATAAAACATAACTCATTATGAGCGCATGAATATTGAGCTATAAAAAAAAAATTTGCCAACGAAGAAAAAGGGGTTGCAAAAAAAAGAAAAACGACAGAAAGGAACGACTCACATGCTTATAATAATAAGTGATATTTACACACACACACGCACACACTTAAGTTAAAGAATTTTTACGACACAACGCCGAAAAGTCTGCAATAATTTTATGTCTTGCGAAAAGTGTTGTGCGTCGCAGAATCCAAGCTGTCGAACAAATTCTAATGAAATTTAAATTATTACAAAGAAACGCACACAAGCGAAAATTACTAGAATGACAAAAACACACACACACACATATGTAGATCGACAAAGCAACACAAATGTGAGTGGCAGGCAGCTAGCAAGCAAACGCCTTTGCATATGCAACGAAAAATCTTCTAAGTAACTTTGCCAGAAAAAAAACCTTCTTCTCATGTATTTTAAAATTTGCTACGCGCTTCTTTTTCTCATTAAGAAGTTGTCAGCAAGCGTGGGTTTTCAAAAAGAAAAAAAATGCAAAGGCAAAAGCGTGAACACTTTAGTAGAAGAAAAGCAGAACAGAAGGTGAAAGACAGAGACACACACACACACACATACATACACATGGGTGCCATAAATTATTGCCGCCAACCCTTGAAAGTGCTTTGGTAAGTGCGGAGGAGACTAGAGTATAAAGTAACAACAACAACAACATTTGTTATAAATTAACTGATGGGGGTATGAACACATATACACTCGCACACTAACACACACATAGTCACTGATATCAGCACGAAAGTATGCCAAGCGCGCAGCTCATTATCAAGCAAAGCCTTTTTCTCGACACGAAAGCAAAAAAAAATATTGCTGCATATGTATGTGTGTGTGTGTGCCCTGACTTCTGCCGTTACATGAAAAAAGCATCATTGGAAAGTAAGAACAACAAAAATGTGAACAAAAAAAATCGTAATGAAAAAAAATTTGCATATTTTGTGGCGCCCTCACTCACGCTCACTGACAGTGCGATGGTGACGAGAGGGTGAGGGGTAAGCATACAATTGCGCGTAAGGTGAAACGTGAAATTCATAAATAAGGTATATACTCTGCTACTTCTTCCTCCTTTTTTTGTTTACCCTTAACTTTGAATTCGTTTAAAAAAAAAAAAAAAAAAAAACCTTTTCGCATTTAGGGGTTGTCAGACAGTCTGTCTGTCTGTCTGTCTGTCTGTCTGAATGACTGACTAGCTTCGCGCGCTACACTTTGACTCTTGTATTCGACCGATTCTGCAATTGAGGCATGGCCCACAAGAAAAAACTCATTACATTAATTGCTTAAAATTCACTGACTTGCAAATTTTTTATTTGTTTTTTGTTGTTGTATTTTTTTTTAATTTATCAAATATTTTTGCAATTTTAATAACTTTTTTTTTTTTTACACTTTATGTAAATGTCAAAGGTTCAGAGGCCTCCAGTGATTTGATTTGTCTGAGTGCGTCAACTTTGCAATTATTTTAAGTTAACACCGCAGGCGTTTAACAAAGGAGTGATAGTCTGAATGATTGAGTATGAGTACAAGTGCGCGTGTGTGAAAGAGATAGCATTGTAGTCTCAGCCATTGTTTTCAGAGTATTACTATCACCACCAAAATTAGTAATTAAAAACTTGACGCCTTTTTAACCCTTTTATAAGAAAAAGTTTAGGAAAAATAACAAAAAAAACGAAGAATTTAACCCTTTTGAGTTGTGGTTCTGAGTAACCCCCCGCCACCCAACACTGGTCAGTCACAACCAATGCGAGACGTGCTTGGTGGTATATTTTAACCCTTTGGGCCAACTTGTGTATGAGTTTTGTAAAAACAATTTTGCTTTTAAGGGTTGTTTCATGGAAATGACCAACCAAATTGTTTGGTTGGAGTACATGCAGAGGCTTGTCAGGGATTTCAGTTGTCAGAAAAGATTCACGTTTTCTAAAATCGAAAACCAGGACTCCAATGGCAAAAAGACTTAAGTAAATATCACCCACTCTTATTTTAATTATCTATCAATTTCTGCTTAAAAAGTTTTGCGATGCACAACATTTTTATTCCTTGTGTGTTTTTGCTAAAAGCATTTTAGATAATTTGGACATTATTAATTCATCTCAGTTCCCATCAAAACATCAACGACTTAACAACAACATTTGCCTATTGAAATGTTCCACAACCAAGTCAAGCACAAACGCTGCCCACTAATTTGTCAGCCCGACTTTTGCCATACAAATTTTCAACTTTTGTTCAACTCAAAAGCCGACATAAGCACTACTTTCCAAAAGCAGCGAATAAGAAAATAAAGAAAGACTTCATCTGCTTTTGAAACTTTAAGTCTTTTCGATAGGCAGCAACGTTTGACGCCAAAGAAATTCAAACTCGTAGCCAAAGGAAAAAAGTTCATTAGAATTATTTGCCAAGTGTGCAGCTAATTTTCAATTGGCTTCTCTTCTCTGGCTGCTTTGTGGCTCTTGCACTTGTTTTCTTGTTGTGTTAACTTATTTACATTTTGTTTGTCTCATACTTGAGGCTTTTATTTATTTGTTTATTTTTATTTATTTTTTTTTTTTTTTGGTTCTTTCCTTTTGACAATAATCAGTGGACTGTTAATTTGTATTACCGGACGAAACTTCCAGTTGAAGAAACTTTGCCGCATGCAAATGAATTTCAACCAAAAGTTTTGAATATTTTTTCCTTCTGTTCTTACTTCTCTTTTTTCTCTTCTCACTTTTTTGTGTGTTTCTGATTTTTTAAATTATTTTTGTGTATTTTTTTATTTTAATTTATAATTAATCTTGTCTTTAGTTCTGTTGTGAAAATAATATTTTCAGTCATATTCTCGTTTGGAAGATTCTATATTTGTAAATCGATTTTTTTTTTTTTAGCTTTTATATACATTTTAGTTTTTTATTTAAAAAATAAGTTTAAAATACATAATTTTCAAAAATATGGCTATCTCTTCTTGAATCAAATTAATAAAATATTTGATAATTATTATCTCTCATATAACGATTAGAGTATCATTTTTAATGCAATTCGCATAAAAATATTTTAAAGTTGAATCGCAATTGAAGTACTTTCTCGGCGTTGTATATTCACTCAACCATTTTTTACTTCCAATTTATATTTATTTTTTATTGAAAGAATATTTTGTTGTTTCTATTAGAAATATGAACATGTCTTTGCCTCACCGTATCTCGATGAAAATGTATAACAGATAATTTTTTTTTTTTTTTTGCTAGAGAGCAATTAAAATTTTCCATTTCATTCAACTGTAAACAAAAAAGAAAAGTTTTCGCTACTCGGTTGTTTTTCTTTAATTTGTTTCTACTTATTGCCCAAGACTTTCGTCTTTCTGATCAACCCACATCATCAACACCCCCCACTCACACCATTTCTACATGAAAATTTGTTTATTTGAAGTCTTTGAGGAATATTTGTGGTTAACGCGCTTCTTTCAGTTGGCGTTGCTCATTTACACTGAATTAAGTTCATGTTCTGCAAAACAAAAAGCAAAAGCGAAAACAAGCCAAACCGAGCGTACCGGTTTGGCATGACAACGTTTAGAACATAGGCCTATGTTAAGAGAAGTAACCAAGAAGAAAAAAAAAAGAAAAATAAAAAGGAAAACCTGTCACTTGCAATTACTTCGCCAAAAGCTGTGAATGAGTTTCCAGCGCCTGGTGGTAGGCAACGAAAAAAAACCTAATACAAAAAAAAAGACCAAATTCAAACAAAATTGAATCATTTATATTGACAGAGAAAATGGTTTATGTATAATTAAATAAAGGAAATCGTTTACGGCATATCTTGCCTTCTGGGTTAAATTATTAATCGTGCAAAAAGTGACAAGAAAAGCAAAGAGACAGAGTGAAAACTTGTATGCGTTAAGCCTCAAAGTACACGAAACACTGGTACTGGCACATACACTGAGCTAATTAATGAGTAACACTTGACTTTCCAGCGGGAAATTTAGTGCCTTCCAACTGCCTTCTGAATGGATTCTTTTGCATGGATCTCCCCGTTCGTGTTTTCTGTTAAGCTGAGCAGCTGTTAAATTTACTGTTACTGTACTGTTGTGAAACTACTGTTTGTCTGATTCCTGCATAAGCAGGAAAAACAAATATTTTGCCCTATAAATGCATTTCCATAAACTATATTTTGAATATTACAAATATTATAAAGATATAAATTTAAAAATAAAAAAATTAAATTCAATTTTGTCTTTTGGTAAAGATGTCAATGAAAGGGTCCCAGGTTTTGATGCGCAATTATTCTCGCCGTTTACGGTTCTGTATGTTATAGTCGCCTATTCTTCGACGTGGTTTCGCCACGTTTTGTCCTTCCTATTAGTCATCATCTCCTGGTTTTGGAAACGCTCTGTCAAGATTATTCCTCGTCAACAATACCACCACCAAAGTCATTTTAGTTTATTAATTTGTTAATGTTTTGTATTTAAAACATACTTTTCTTATGAATTCTAAATATGAGTTGAATCAATATTAAAAACTGATTTATTTGCATTTAACAACAAACAATATAACGATAATTAATAACACGCCTTTCACGATGCTTTTTCAAATTCACATCTGCTTGTTAATCGTCTATAGTAGCTCTCATATATGTATTTGCAAAAATGGCAATCGCATGAGTAATTAAATTAATTGACGGCTTCATCTTCTTCATGATCTGTATCGTCCAAATGACAGTTGGCAAACAGTTCCTCAATGGAAAGTTGACGTAATTCGTTACTGCCTTCACAGGCAACTTCGCTCTGGGCCGCCTGTAGTGTTGGAAAGAAAACAAAGATCACTGATGCCCGGCACGGAGACATCGTCGTTCAAATCGTTAGCATTCTTACGTACCTTGACAACACGCTCACGGTGACTTCCCCCACGAGCCAATGACTGATATATCATAGGCTCATCGCTAGAGGTGGGCGCGGGCCGGGCTTTTTTTCGTGGCACGCGGGCTTACACAGGCCTGGAGCGGGCCCGGGCCTTAAAATCAAGATTCGTGCAGGCTTCGTGCGGGCCCGGGCCTTAGCAAAAAAGCCCGGCCCGTAAAAGCCCGAAAGAAGCCCGTAAAAGCCCGAAAACAATTTTGATTTGTTCGCGCTATTTTTCTATATGCTCGAATTAGAACCACCATTTATAGCATTTTAATTGTTTATCAATACTACTATCGATTTGGTTATACATATTTTACTTGTTTGCACATCACTAATCTAAAATTGGCTTCCTATTGTGAAATTGATAAAACTTTGAAATATAAAATATGTCGCGACTTAACAGTAAGCTCTCAAAAACACTGAAACAGCAAGTTAAAACACGCTGGAACTAAAAACTCTTTTACTTAAAAAAGACGAGCTACAGCGAATTAGTAATTTAGATTTTTCATTACTTGAAAACATTTTATGCTTCTTAAACCTTTTAAGGACTGCTCTGAAGCACTTAGCTCTGACAAGGAACCAACAATGCAAATATTTGCATTGTGGTCAGAAAAATTATGTAAACTTTGCAGAACTAGCACACTTGATTCCCAAATAATAACTGAGTTTAAAACAATGACCCAAATTGCATGTCTTTTAAATTTCCTTATATATGTAAATAGATTTCGTGCGGGCCGGGCCGGACCCGGGCCTTGGTAAAAAGTTTCGTGTTTGGGCCCGTCCAAATTTCAAAAATGAGTTCGTTTTCGTGCGGGCCCGGGCCTCAAAATACAGGCCCGCGCCCACCTCTAATGTAGAGCCTCATGTCCTTTCGCAACGTTAATCTTCTTTATTTAGATTTTCAATTTTTAAACATAACAATGATTTGTCTAAGATAAAAGTATTTTTTATACCCTGTTCACGTTGTGTTCAGGTACGAACAAGAAACTCTATGTAGTGTACAGGCTCAACAAATTTACCTATCTCCCCAAGTTTTCATAATTTTGTATACCGGATTTCTTGAAACTTTTGGAGGAGGCCAATATTAACGCGAATTGGACTATGGCCAAACTTAAAGCTTTCTATTTGAAAAGTGGCTTACAGTATATCTATAGTGTGTTCAAGATGGATATTTAAGAGATGATAATAACGATAAAACCAATGAATTTAACATTCAATAAAATTTCAATAAAATGATTTTCGAATTTGGTAAAGAATAAAAATTTTAGCAAATAAAAAATTACAAAACACAAGAGATATTCACAAAGGTGATAGAAAATAAAAAAAAAAACAAGGGAAGCGCAAACGACTTGGAACAAGATGGACTTGGCGTATTGACTATATAATATTATACGTAATAAAAAATCATACTAATTTAAATATTCAATGAGCAAAACCTAACAGCAAAGATCAAATGCTAATCGAACACAATGCAGAAAAAAAAATATAAAGAAAATAGAACACAAAGATTCTAACGCGGATGCCAACACATATTGCAGCCGCTCTTTGTGGAAATGTAAAACCCTTCAATAAACAAACTCTTCATTCAAAGAAGAAAAAAATAAATTACACCCCGACGTCGAAAGTTATAAGAGAAATTTACATACTAAAACGAAAAACTATTATTTTTTTATGAGTAACGACGCACGAGCCGCGCACAAGTTACGGGTTTGGCATGCTTCAAATTATTAATCCAAAAAAAAAGGGGTTAGTTGAAAAAAAAATATTCGAACAAGATCAACGCTGAGTGATGAAACAAGCAAAGAAGAAACATAAAAAACGTCACCCCACAAATTTTTTTTTTGATTTGTCACCCTGAAAGGGTTTACCTTTAAAGATGTGCGAGCAGCTGCAGCATATTTAATTTCTCAATATGCAAATTTTTTTTTTTAAACAAAAACATAATGGAAATACGAAGACAAAAGACGAGAAGCGTGCCAACTTTGATTATTTAAATGGGATTTTTATACCCTGTACCCTTTATGATACATATGTATGTGCAATAGTTTTATGCGTAAAGAAATGTTAGTTACACACAAGAGAAGAGTAAAAATTGGTTAAGCCATGTTTCGGTGTAAATTATTATTGATAGAAATTTAAGATGATCAAGTTTTCTAAATAGGCACCCATTACCCATAACTTTGCAAGTGTTTGGGTATGTCACGGATGCCGCCAACACTGCAAAAATCAAACATCTTTTAACAGTTTAAGTGGCACAACAAACCATAAATTAGCCAAATAAACAACATCCAATTGTAAAATCAACTTCAACAACGTTAAAAAAAAAACTATACTTCCAAAATAAAGACTTTTTTTCCAGAAATCTTTTTTTAAAGCTTTTTAAGTGATGTATTTTACATAAATACACATGCAAAGCGTTGTACGATGTCAAGAACAAGGAAAATTTAATCAAATTTGCTTAAAAGAACAGATGTTTTAAATAGAAGTAGCCATAAAATCCAAGGAATAAAAAAAATATAAAAACTATAAAATAGTTAAAAAATAAAAGTTAAATACAAAAGTAGAACCATCACTAGAAGATTATGTTCACAACCAACAAATGTTAGACAACCAATATTTTATTGAAAATAATTCAAAATAAAATGCTTACACAAAACAACACATGACAAAATATTTTATAAAATTAAAAGTTAAAATAATTCAATAGAACCATGCAGCGACTGCGTGTGCTGGTGTACTGATAGTCAAAACATTTTGGAAACAGAAGAACTGAGATTTTTTTAAATAAAACGAGAAAATTTAAGTTCGAAAAATTGTACTGGAAGCAGAATTAAAACTGAGATTGTTTTTCAATAAAACGACGAAAAGTCAAAATAAAAAACTTATATATAATATGATTACAAAATTGTTCGTGACAAGGAAGATGTTGAACCCGAGGTATTTATACATTTAATTTATATGTATTTATTTTCATAAAAAGACAATTACAGAATGAACCAAGAAGTTGACGAAGCAATTCAATCAAGTTTTCTTAAAAAAAATGTATTAATTTAATTAAAACATACTCGCAGTATTAGAACAAAACGGGAGAACAAAAATTATGATTTATTTTAAGAAAAACTTATTTTAAACCAAACTTGACAAATATTTTACAAACCAAAGTTAAAATAATTCAATAGTACCATGCAGTGACCGACTGTGCTGGTGTACTAATAGTCAAAGCATGTTCTTGTGGAAGCGGAAGGAAAACCGACATTTTTTTTTTTAAATACAACAATGATGAGATAGAATAGATAGAAAAAAATTATATATTTATAAAATAATATGTTTACAAAATTGTTCGTGCGAGCTACAAGCTGAAATCAGGATACATAATTAAAACATTAGTTAAATTTTTTTATAAAAAAAAAGATTAAAAATGGACCAAAAAGTTGATGAAGAAATTCAGTCAAGTATTCTTTAAAAAATGTATAAGCGAAATATTGTAATAATTTATTTAAAACAAACTCGCAGTATTAAAACCAAAAGGGAGAACAAAAATAATTTATTTTTAACGATTTATATAAAGAAAGATTTCTAAAATGGACAAATATGCAAAATACATTTTTTATAAAAATTAAAAATGAATTTCTAAGAGATAAGCAAAATATGACAAAAAAAAGAGAAAAGAGATTTTACGGTCAAATAACTTAATACGAACATTATTTTTTCAATTGGTTATGCTATCAAAATTGTCAACAAACAGATGGAAATGGATAAAAAAGAATGGTTGCAACAAATTTAAAAATAAATCGAGTTCTAATTGTCAAACCCAAGCAAATCCCTTTTCCTTTTTTTTTTTATTTTTTTAACGACGACATACATAACTAATGACAATCAACACAATCAGAGACAGCAGAAGCTTCAATCGAAAGGTAAATCAGGCCCAAGCAGCAACAAACTCTGAATTGAATTGTGTTTATGGGTAAACATATTAACACTTCTTATCAAAATCATGCATCAATGAAGAAAAGGACACGTACAGGACACACACACACATGCTCAGGACAAAAAGAGACCATACAAGATACAAACATAAGGGACGAAGTTGAATAAAATCGCACACACGAATTTTGGGGTCAAGTGGGCTCGTGTGTGTGTCTGTCTTTGTTGTATGCAAACCCTGACGTCCCTCAGCGACAATGTCCGAGCCTATTATGTGATTCCTGTTTTTGATTGGGATGCAAATTTGTTTGCGATTGAGTTGTTGAATAATTTTTTTTTGTTCGATTTTTGAATGACATTCTAAAGTGAAAAATGTTTTTTCTTTCTTTTTTTTATGAAAATCATGTATTGTCCTCCCGTTGGGATAATAACACTTTACGCAACGCTGACTTCTTTCGCAAAGGCGCCGGCTTATATTTATTATATTTTCTATTTCTTAAGGGATAAAACTGTCAAAACAACCGATTTTCAATAGTGTGAGTTGTATTGCAGAATAAACCGTTTGAAGAAACGATTTCGTTTTTACCTTTTTGATGTATGCAAAATTCCCATGACTTTAATGTGAACCAAAATTCAAATTTAATTTGAAATCAATTTGCAAAGCAATGTATAAAAATTATCGTTTTTCAATGCAAAGAATTTTTTACAAAGAAAAATCACTGGTGAAAACATTTTTGACAAGAAAATCAGAAACATAATTTAGAAATCAAGGTTTTGTCGGATAATGCCGACACAGCAATTTGAGACCACGCGATTTTCTTAGTTTCTAAGAATGGAAGACAGACAAATGAAATCAGACAACTTTTCTCAAAAAGGATGTGCAGAAAGTTTTCAGTTTTCTTATTTAAGAATATCACCACCGACCTTTGGTACATGCAGCGTGGAGATGACCACGATTCTTTTGAAACTCGGTGCTGCCAACTCATTTTCAAACAAACCAAAACTAACAAGCTGCTCGAATTTAATTGACTATCACCACATTTCTTTCTATTGTTATGATACAGACAAATAAAATATTACAAACATGATTCTTAAAGCTCTGACATTTTCCTTGAATCCAAATCGAATACTTGAAGTCATGTTTTCCAAATAATTTGTTCAGCAT
Organism: Phortica magna; assembly: GCA_037044515.1. NCBI lineage: Eukaryota > Metazoa > Arthropoda > Insecta > Diptera > Drosophilidae > Phortica > Phortica magna. The sequence continues at coordinate 68,127 of JBAMBP010001689.1, forward strand.
TCATACAAAATGCATAGCAAAATTATTTTTGGTCATTAAAAAATAAGTTGTTATTGAAGTTAATAGAAAAGAACAAATCTGTTCTAAGTCAGATGAACATAGCGGCTCATAATTCAATTAAAGCAAAAAAATATAAATACATTTTTAAGGAAATTTTTACTGGTTTATTTTTGTTTTTTGTTTTAAATCGCTCAGAGCCTATCAAGTGACACATAAGTAAGTATATTAGATGAGAGCAAAATTTCATTTAACTTTACTTTAAATATTTACAATTTATTTTGGGCATTTATTTGGTCCTTTAATGCATGTCCTGTGCGCTTTGCCATTTATAAAATTCTATCTTCCGTTTTGTTGTACGCTCACAAAATGCGCCTGCCTTGAATAATTAATAAATGCTTTCGAATGAAGAAGACAAAAAAAATATAAGAAAAAGGCGGCCAGTCATAGAAACGTTAAGGCAACGCCAGTCACGATAATGGACCAGCAAGCATGAAAACATTTCAAACGCACCCCTTCAAGTGCACCCAGTTTTGTTGTATGGTATTATCCAGCCAGGCCGCCAGCTAGGCCAAACACCACCCAACGTTTTGAGCCCCAACCAAACGAACCACCCCGCGAAACATGCCTAATGACCATTCATTTGGACGTCAGCCGTTGGCATTTTTTACCTTGATGCTGTTGCCCATAATGCCCTCTTACTATTCTATCTACTGCTGCTGCTGCTCTACTTTTAAAACGCGTACAAGTCTCCGGATTTTTTTCCCCCATTTTTCAACTTTTTTTTTATCTCATATCGCCCTCACTACAAACAGTAAGAAGAACGCTTAAGCAGTTTGAAGCTTAGCAAAATTATTTTAATGGCCACTTCGACTCAGTTCACTCTTGTCCCCTACCCATTTTCATCGTCTCTTAACCTGTCGCGGTGTTTGCGACTAAAACTGGTGAAAAATTCCTGTGCTCTTCTCATGAATACGCACAATTTTTTAATGGTGTCCTGTTCTACGTCTCGATTGTCCGGCACAGCTAGCTCGTTTCAACTCAAACGCTTTGCATGACACAGCTCACTTTGAACGCAATACGATATGGTCTAAGGTTATTTGGTGTCGTTGTTCTTAGTGGCGTTCCTTTAACGCCTTTACGTATACTATTTTTCTTTTCTCTCAATTTTTTTTGAATTTTTTTTTTTATTTTTTTGCAAAAGGTCTTGGGTTTTTTAATGAATTTTTTTCTTGTGTGCTTAACTGGGTGGGACAGTTACGCACAGTGGAACTTTACTTATTTAAGGAACGACAAAAACAAATTTATTTTGAAATTTAACAAATTTTCATTGTATTAACAAACCGATTTACCAATCTTTATTTCAAACTCAAAAAATGCAATTACGACTAATTCGAATTTTTCATCCGAATTTTTATTTCTAACTAAACGATTTCATTTTAAAACATAAAATGAAATAAACTGAAAACAAGACTTCCACTAAAAAACGACATCAATTTAAAATTTTACTCACATGCTCAGCACACAGTGCACGCAGTTTCGTTGCCTACACCGCGCAGTGCGTGCGATGGCATCCCAGAAATAATGATGAACGCGAGCGCATAAAAAATCGCCTTCATTTTTTAATGGCCGCCACTCTATGAGGAATTAATTTTTATTTTAAAAGAATTTTCGCGTTTTTCATTGCGCCTCTTTGGCCGATAGGTGGGCACGCAATGAAAGAGGCTGCCATATACCTTTACCAGGACCAAGACAAGAAGAACAAAAAAAAGAAAGCAAGAATGAACAGAAAAATACAAGTTGGAAGGAGAAAAGTGTGAGAAGAAACAGCATTCAAACAAAAAGGAAAGTGCCTCTGACCATTGTCGCGATTGTTGTTGTTGTTTTTGTGTTCTTGTTCTTGTTTTTCTGTCCTTGTGCTTAATGATAAAAAAGGACATTAGAAAACGGCAGCAATGGCAACGGCAGCAGCGGTAGAGAGAAACTGAAGCTTTCACGTGTCGGCGTATTCGCCTTTCAAGTGAAAAGCAAAGAATTAAAAAAAATTAACAAAAGACAAAAAGGAAACGTAGGCGACGCTCAAAAAACTGGTGTGAGCAGCACGATGGCTGAAAATCTTAAAAAGATACATTTTTGGCATAGTATTTATCAAGTTTGCTTTTATACTTTTTTTTTGTTTTACAAATTCTTAAAAAATATTTTTTTTTTGGTTTCTTCTTTTTGACTTGCTTTTTGAGTGCAAAACAAAAATGAGGCTTAAGTGGCAAAGGAAGTCTTGTATTTTAATGGGGGTGTACGCTTGATGGTAAGTATATATCAGGTGAAGGATGTAGTGGTAAGGGAAGAGAAAAAATTAATAAATAAAATTAATGTTGGCGACACTTTTGTTCAGGGCGAGCCTAAAAATCTCAGAGAGCTAAGAAACAAAAAAAAAAAAATACCATATACTTCAAATGAGCAGAAGAAATGTTGCCAAGGGTTTCCTTTGACTCATTGAGTTGAATGACTTAGCAGCCGGCGCTGCGGCAATGGCAAATGGCGGCGCAGCTGCTTTGATAATTTACGCCAAGTCAAGTTTCTGTTTTTTTTTTTTTTGTATTCGTACACGTGGACAGCACTGAGTAGGATTAAAAACACAAAAATGTTTTAAGTTTCTTTTTTCTGAAACTTTATTCTTTTTTTCTTCTTTTTTTTTTTCCTCGAAACAAAAAAATGTATGAAGTTATCAACAGAAATCTAATTAGTCAAAGCGAAATCAAAATGGCCGCGCTTGAAAGTAGGCAACACTTTGTTAGCTTTTTTTTTTTTAAAAAATTTTCATGCTATTAACATTATTAGTCATGCACAAAGCGAAGACGAATGACGTTGGAAGTCTTTTTGACGACTACCGTCGCTGCCCTCTGCTAGCGTTCTTTTAACTTTTTAACACAATTAACAACTAATCTCAAATGCGAAAGTAAATTCAACAAAAATTCATCTTCGTCTGAGGTGATTAATCACGACGGGCAAAAAGAAACCGCCAAAAAAAAGCGCCAAGGTAATGGTGAAATTACTAAGCTCACACGTTCGTTAGAAACTTATTTAAGTAAAGTACAAGTAAAAAGTAAAGTTGTCTTGGCAAAAGTTCTTTATAGGCCTTTTGTTTGGAGCCAACGCCAGCATTGCCAAAAAGCTAATCACCACCATTGGTTAATATGCAAAACAGCGTTCGCCGTTGGGGGTTTACATACAGTTTTGGTTTATTTGTTTTATTTTTTTTTTGGATTAAGTGTGAGTTGACCAGTTTGTAACTGGCTTTGTCACAGATTAGAAAGTTTTCAGGACTATACAAATGAACTTTGTCGATAAGCGTTATTAATGTCAGTCAGGTGTTAGGCTTTGTAATATAAATTTGGTAGCAAAAAAAAACCTAGACTTAGGGTTGTATTTAGCGAAAGAATCAAAATTATTTATCTTGATTTTCCAACATGAAGCGCTATTTAAATGAAAATATTTCATTATAAATTTTAGTCAACGTTATCAAAATTCAGAATTTTGTACAAAGAAAAATATAATTTCTCACATCAAGTTATATATTTTTCATTCGAATATGGATTTCTTGCATTCAAAAAATACACAAATTGTATTTGGACATAAAATCTTAGCTGTATTTTATGTACCTTCAACTTAACAAAATCTTTATTGAATATTCGGACAAATGCTTTCCGATGTTTTAAGACCTCTTGAAAACGCCTTTGAAAACCAACAATAAAACGTTTCAATAAGTAGTTACATAATATAAATTTAAAATAAGCAAATGGCAGACTTTTAATGTCTGCTGTTATAACGCTTTTAAATTCATAACAAATTAATCGTTTATTAATAAAAGATACTTAAATAATAAAAAGCTTAGGTACTTACAACAACTTAAGTCTGCTTCGTAAACACACTAAGAGTTTAGTTTAAGCTGATGTCAGTATAAACCACCTGCACTCATCTTATTTAACGGAAACATTTCATCAAATGTTGCCGTTGCTAATATTTCATTTGCCACATCGAGGAACTTTTTAGAGAGACCACGCTCCAAGCCTGGTATAATTTCATTCATATACAATTCGCGATTATCATTGATCAGCGTATTGCCAACTTCGCCCAAGGTCTTATCGCCATTGAAAAGATTATCAAGATGCAGTTTAAAATCATGAAACTGTATGCGCATGGACATTTTTGTGAATTTAACATACTCTTGGCCATCTTTCAGGTAACGTGTGCCACGCATCTTAACGGCAGCTTTGGCATTATCTATTAAATAAATTATGTAAAGCATTTAACATATATTTTTAAGCTTTGAGGTAATAAAAATCACTTACTACAAAAGCCACGCATATCACCTTTGCCTTGTATATCGATCAACAAGAGATTTAACTTCATGACATATTTGCCTTTAAATTCAATGCGTGGCAATGTTATCCAGAGATCATAAGAAATATTAAGTGGCTTAGCGCTGCAAGTAAATTAAGGAGAATTTGGGTCACTAAGAGGAAGCTCGTCAGACTAAACATTTAAAAAAACTTACACAATTTTGTCAATCATAAAATTACTGCCACCGGTCGCTTCTATATCACTAAAGACAGCATTAAATTGACGACTGCGACCTAATTCTATATTATCCAAATAAAGTGGCTCCAATGGTGGTGTCTTGAAACCATCACCGAGATCACCGCTCGCCAGCATAGGTCGCACTTGATAGACCGCTTCGATGATGCATTTTTCGAGCTGAGGGTCATCACGTTGGCAAGGCGTTATTGTGGCGGCTATAAGAGATAAAAACAACAATTGAATGTAAAAGAAGTGAAATTCAAACATAAACAAGGTAAAAAAAAAAAATTGGCACAAGCTCAAATCTCTTGCTTTATGGTAGCCTTGACCAAGCTTATGTTTTGCTTAGCGTATGTCTGCGTTAATTTTTTTTTTTTTGGTTATTTTTCTCATATTTTTCATTGTCAGCAAAAAATAATCGCTTACATATTCTTCTTTTTTGTAGTAAATAATTTTGTAATGCGGCATGTTTTGCATAAAAAACTCAGATATTTATTTTTATTTTTGGTGCGTTTTTAACCTTCCAAAGCTGTTGACGTATTTGGTAGTTTGTTTTTTATTTTATTATTTATGTTTCAATACATGCCATTACTTAATATGCCGGTCATGTCGTTTGTAGTTGTTATTTTCAGAGACTTTAATTTGCTCGTTGTACGCTTTGAGTGTCTTAGGTCAGTGTTTAAAAGATTATACAACTGTCTAGAATATGAAAATGCAACTGATAGCGTATTAGGTTTCAAACAAATAAAAAACAGAGCTTAAGGTCGTCTTTCACTCTTTAGAAAGTTTCAAGCGACTCAAGGTATTTTGAACAAATTATAAATAAGACACTTTTTTAAATCGAAAAAAATAATGAAAAGTTTGATTAATTTTAAATTTCAAACAATGAAACAAAAAAAAAAATGGTAATCAAAGCCTTTAATATATAAAAAGATATTCAGAGAGAATATTTTTTCAGTATTGTAGACTTATAAGTTTATCTTACATTACAAAACATTAATCATCACTTTTGATTTCTCAAATTTTAATATCGTTTATTGTATGATTCTTCCTAAAAAAGAACCCACCAATCCATCTTATAGTATTCAAGAAGTACCCTTAAGACCTCTGTATGCTATTGAGAACGTTAACGAGTGTTTCAGTAATTCAAGGATTTTTCAATATATTCACATCTAAAAATTTCCACAAGTTTAAGAATAATGAATCAAATTAATCTCAAATTTGCAATTCATAGTTTATGCAAGATACTTGAAACTAAGATTTGGGAACATAACAAAAATCAAGTTTAATGACTTACAGTCTTTTATATATACATATGTTTTTTACACACACCAAATAATTCACTTACGTAATTTAGCGGCACAAATTTGCATGAGCAAAACGACACATAATATTTGTAAAACTTTTGTATACTTGGACATTTTGATGAAAATGTTTTACAGGACGCGAGAATATTAAAAGAAGCTACAACTTCAAAGTTTGTAATGCGACTGTGATTTTAAGAAAAACTTAGCGTTGTGGACTACGTCAAGCCCACGAGCGACTAAATTTTGGCAGCGCATAACGCATGACTTTTTATTCAATTAAGTCTGTGCACTGAGCTACACTTCAACGCTGACTCGATCAAAATTGTCTTGTGATGACGACAACATCTACGACAAAGACAACGACGACGTCGACAGCGCTTACGACGACGATAGCGTTGGCGATCATAACGACGACTTGAGACTTTAACAAGCTTAAAGTACGTAAAGTTTTCGGCGCATGTCAGTTTCATTTTTAAATCAACGTAGAGTCAAGTCAACAAAAAAAAATTGTTGTATATAAATGAAAGAAAAAAATATTCATGGAATGAGCTTTAGACAAGTGGAAGTTGCGATACACGCGCCACTTCCGGTTCTCAATGTAAGTGCTACTAATCAAACACACAGTACGATAGACAAAAGGGCCAGCAGTCATCGATGCCGACCGACACTTTCCAGTTGAATTTAACAAGTTGCCGAAATATTTTCATAAAACAACAAATTCGCTTTTGTTGAAAATCAACAAGAAATTTGAATAATAAATTTGTTAGACAACTTGTTTAAAATGCAAGAAATAAATAACATAGAAATAATTTCCATGTAAATATTTTCTAAAATAAATATTCGCAGTATTCTTACTAACGAACTGTGTCAAGGGGATGAATACACCACTAACAATAAGAGACAATAGTACATACATTCAGACAAACATATATATACTATGAGTGTAGTATGTGTGCAATCAAATGTATTCGAAACCGCTAAGAGAATTACTTTTTTTTTTTGTTATATTACATTAGAAAGTCACTTTTTTGTTGGTTTCTTTTTTTTGCGATTTTTCAAGTGCCCTTCGACAAAATGTTGCCCACAAAGCAATCAGCAAAGATGTCAACGCATTGCAATTTAAATGCTGCATTTACGCTTAAATGAACTTTTGTCATTGTATTTACATTTTTTTTTTGTTAAAATTTACACTGAAATTTCAGCAATTTTCATTCTTCTTTTCATAGGCCACAGGCGGTACTTTAATTGTTGCAATTTGAGCATGGCCGCTCGACATTGTTGTTCGCAAATTGCGCTACTCGACACACTGCGATGCACATGGTAGTCATGCACATATGCAGATGACCTTTGACACCTACTTACAGTTGGTTAGATCTTTTATGCTCGCTAAAGGGATGTTCCGTCAAATGCAATCAAAGGAAACCAACGTTTCCATTCGGTACGAAGGTATCCAGGCTTGACTTTGAAAATTATATAAGGCGGGAATTAATTCGAAACAAATCCAAAAGTAACAACACTTTAAGCACAGATAAATAATACTTGAACCTAAACGATCTGCTATATGAGCATATTTACCAAAGAGAAAAGTTTAAAGAATACTTTGAAAATTTTATCATTATAGATTATATTATTCTTGTATTTATAATTTCAAAGTTACTTGTTTGATATTATTTAACACACAAAGTTTTATATTTTGTAGTTAAACTAATAGTTTGGTTTTTTTTTTGCTAAACGAAATCAAAAATGCATCGTTGGTTTTTTGTAAATGAGCGTGAAAAATGCGAACTAAAGGATTCTAATGAAGGCAAATCAACAACAAACATAAGTGAGGAGCAGGAACAAACAGAGGAAATACCATCGGTGCTTTGGCCATTCTGTTGTCGGTATGTAGAAGAATTGGAAGGCAATGAGACCATCGCTATAACCGGAAGTTGTACAATATTGGGCAATTGGAATCCTGCCGGCGCATTTGTTATGACTCAAACGCCGCATACAAATCAATTTGAAGCTATGGTGGACTTGCCACGTGACAAAGATATTGAATTTCGTTACATAAAAATTGCATGGAATCCATTTAAAGAAGAATTGATAGTACGCAGCTGGGAAACACATTTTAAACCGCGTGTTGTACGCAAATGTGATAATTTGCTAAAGGATTGTGATATATACGGCTGGCAAGACACTAAATATCATGTTAATCGTGCTTGGAATATCTACGAGACTTACATACATTTTAAAATATTTAAGGCGCCCTTTTATTTTCCCAACGATTTGAAAGAACGTTTACTATATGTGAAAATAACGCCGATGTATCCAAAAGCACCGCCCGAATGTGTTAAGCTGCGAGAGGACGAACCATTGCGTCTATCAACAATAAAACCGGTAGAAAAAGCGTATGGTGAGGTATGCGCTGAAATGGGTTTGAGCACGGAATTTGCATTTGTCGAGTGCTGTACACTGACAAGTCCAACCGATAATATATTGGTGTGCCAGCCAAAGTGGGGTGCACGCTGCGGTCACGATGATCTCGTGCTCTATCACTGTAGCATTGCTAATTTTCCAATAACACGTTATCGTTTCGATTTATATACGTACGCATATAAGGCGGCATGTGATGAACCGCCTTATCATTATGGCTATGGTTACATAATGCCTGAACAATTGTTGGACAGTGAGGGCATCGTTAAAATTAAAATAACATGTGCATCCACACATCGTTCACTGTGTCAGTTGACTGTCGAATATTTGATCATAAAACCGCTGCCGAACTTTGTCGCCAGCATGGAGCACACATATGCACGACAATGGCCGCCTGATAAGTTGCCTTACGATATCGGTCGTCGGGGCTGTGGTCAGACATATCAAACCGATATCGGTGATCTTATACGTGAGAATACGCTCAACTCGCTGAATCGTGCCGCATTGCATGGCGCTGATATGGTGGAAATCAATGTACAATTAACGAACGACAGCCTGCCGGTGGTCTATCACGATCATGTGTTGCGCGTTGTGCACAAGCCGAGCGCACCAGTCGAAGAGCTGATCAAGGAACATGACATTATGCTCTTGCCCATGACGAGTTTCACACAAAAGGAGTTGCGTAATATTGCGGGCTTTAACACACGCATTGAATCGCACATTGCCTTTCAGTGTTTGACGCACGAACAGTTGTTGCAATGCAAAGCTTTTCGTTTTACTGCCGCCGAAAATGGCGAATTCAATTGTGATCAAGTGATGCACGAACAGATGCCGTTTCCATTGTTGGGCGATATTATCGAAGAGACAGCGCCACAGTTGGGCTTCATCCTTGAGGTGAAATGGGTGCAACGGAATACCAATAATCGCTGGCAAGATGGTGGCTTTAAGCCGGGCTTTGATCGAAACTACTATGTGAATCAGATACTCGAATTGGTGCTGAATAATATTGGCACACGTGAGTTAATCTTCGCCTCGGATGACTGCGATATTTGTGCGCTGCTGCGTTTTAAACAGAATCGTTATCCGGTTATGTTGTACACGCACAATCCAAAGTGTCCGGTACAGTTGAAGGATCAACGTGTATGTAATTTTGAGACATCGGTCTATACGGCTAAAGCGCTCGAACTATATGGCCTAATTGTGCATATCAATGCACTGTTGTCGGTGCCAACACGTGCAACATTTGTGCATGACATGGGCATGATCATTTTTACGCATGGCACTGAGCTTACGGAATACACAAGTCGCAATGTAATGAAGACATATGGCGTAAAAGGTCTTATCTACGATCGCATCGATCAATTGAATCAGGCAGGCACATCCACAAAGCCACAGTTCTTTATGCTAGAGACGCCATACAATCAGCCAATGTTCCAGCGGCTGCTTATCAGTGAGCTGCGCATTAAGTGCGGCTTTAAAACCGAATCAGAATTGCAATTGGAGAAGATTTTGCGCGAATATTCGAAGCCACCATCAATGTGGACATTTTGTGTTCATTCCAACAATGAAATATTTCTACGTAAAAATATATACTTGGCTTTAACGGGCAATTGTGATGTGCTTGGCAATTGGAATCCAAAGGAGGCGGTCACGATGAAACGTTCTGCGGACAATCCAAAATTATGGTCCATTGAAGCGGAAATACCACGTGATCGTTTAGTTGCCTATCGTTATTTTGCATATGCACGCGATCCAATATTGGATCCGAATGCCGAACTGATGCATCTACTTTTTTGGGAGACTAGTGAACGACCGCGCTACATACGCGCCAATCAACGCAAACAGAAACATGCGGAGCTTTTTGGTCAAAAGAATAAAATCGATCGCGCTTGGATAATGTCCAATGCATCGTATGTGTTCTTTAAGTTCTTTCAGTCACCATTCGATTGGCCGGATGATCAAGAACAATTGACTTTAAATGTACGAATTTCACGTTTAGTGCATCGCGGTCAAGTTGAGTACGAACAGCCAACATTCTGTGATGAATACGATTTTTGCGAGGTGAGCTCACAATCGTCACCAACTCAACTACCTTTCGACGAACAGCCAGTGCTAGGCACACGTTGTGGTGTAGATGATTTGGTCGTCTTTCGCATAATGGTGTCAAATAGAGAATTGACCGTTTATCGTTTTGATTTCTATGACAATGATATGTGTCAACGAAACGTTAATAAATCGGCCGATGGTATACATTACGGTTACTGTGTATTGATGCCGGAGCAATTAAAAGACAGCGATGGCTGTGTGCCAGTAAAGATTATTACAACAAAAACAACGGAAACAACAACATGTGTTATAATGAAGTTGTCATATTTTTGGACACTGCCTTTAGAGAATGCCGATGAAATATTTAACATGGAAATGACATATGAACGCTATTGGGATAAACATATGCCAAATTTACGAGTTGGACATCGTGGCAGCGGCAATACATATTTACATGAGAATAATGTGACGCGTGAGAATACGATCTATTCGTTTAATCGCGCTGCCGAATTTGGCGCTGAAATGGTCGAACTGGATGTTATGCTTACCAAAGAGGGCATACCAATAGTATATCATAGTTATGTAATACATTTGAAGACGAAATTATTCCAACCCTTGGAGACGGCCTTAAAAAGTAACGATATCTTTGTTTTTCCGCAGGAGCATTTCACATTCGAAGAACTGAAAGAGTTAGCCGGCTCGAGCAATAATCAGCGTCTTGTCATACCCACTGATGCATTGACATTAGCTGAATTGCAACAGTGTCGTGCTATTCGTTATTGCAAAACTAATGATCCTAATATGACATATACGCGTCTATTACGCGAACAATTGCCATTTGCCACACTGCAAGATGTCTTCGAAGAAACAAATCCTGATTTGGGTTTTCTCATTGATTTTAAACGTACGCAGTTATTGCAGAATGGTAGCTGGGAAGGCGATGCTTTTAAACCGACAACTGATCCGAATTATTTCGTTGATCAAATCTTAAATGTTGTATTGCCGTTGGTCGAGGGTCGTCGTATAATTTTCACCAGTTTTCATTGCGATATTTGTACAATGTTGCGTTACAAACAGAATTTATATCCAGTCATGCAGATGACTTCAAATCCTGATAGGAAAGTACGTTATCTTGATCCTCGTTTGCATACGTTTAATGATACACTAAGATTTGCACGCGCTATGGAATTCCTAGGCACGAATCTGCACGTTAACATGGTTCTACAGAATTCCGCCAATATAAGCCAGTTGGCTCATCGCGGTGGTCTGATTGCATTCTGTTATGGTGAATCGACAATGTTTCGACCGGTACGCACGCAAATATTAAAATTTGGCATTCAGGCTATTATATACGATCGCATCGATCAAATTAATGAGCAGGGTGAAGAACTCATCTCATCATTTTTTATTTTGGAAACAAATGAGAATAAAGAAGAATTGGCCGAATTGGAAAATAACGAATTAAAAACGAAATTTAAATCGATTCTACTTGCAAGATTTGGCATAAACTATTATAAGGTTCAAAATTCAATAAAAAGTTAGGAAGATAAAAAAAAATTCGTAAATATTTGATATGTTCTTTTAAGAACTCTGTTCGGAACTTTCTTTTGAGTTTTTAATTTTTTTATCTTATTCGAATGTGATTAACAAATGTACTTTTGGTTTTGCAATGATTTAATTTAGTGTATTTGTTTAGCAAATGTCAGTAATGAAACTTTAAACAACGCCATACCACTGATATTTCTCCTTTGTACCCCCTGTTTGGAAAACAACCCGTACCAACTGACAACTACCGCAATGACCGTAAATCATGACAAGCTATAAAAATCCGGCGCTATAATATTAGATAAGCCGTAAAATTACAATGTCCAAGCACAAACTAAATGCAACGTGTGTTCATTAAAAAAATGTATTTTCGATTAAAATGTGCACATTAAAACCGGAAAGCAGCAACGGATGCCAACACGGACACGGAGACGCAGACGCTGAGATGAGCAACACTTCAAGCTACAACAGGTATAAGGTAAGCTCAATGGGGGGATGAATAGAAGAAGCCTGACACGCATTTAAATTATGACCATGAGTCGAGAGAGAGAGAGAGTGGAGCTATGAGAAGTGTTTTTTTTTTCGGACACGGTGTACGGTTTGTTGGAAATAAAAGTTAAATCAAATGTAATGCAAACTTTTCTAACCATTTTTTTTCACATTTTTTCTTGTGCTTATGATGGAAGATGGAAACACATCAAATTTGTAACAAATTACTTTGAAACACACACAAAAAGTCGCTCACACACACACACACACAAATACCCACACTCGTACATACAAGATGTAATAAAATAACGAGCAGAGGCAAGTTGAAGTCGGAAGTCCATGACAGCTTTGCACATTTTGAACGCATTTCGGCCTAATTAAGTTTTTTCAAGTGCAATAAAATTTGAAGCTAACATGAAAAGTGTGGTTTGGCATGAATTACATAACCTAACATAAAAAAAAAAAAAAACAAAAAAAAGTTTTAAAACTTAAATGTATTTACTTCGTTAACGATGATATAGAACAAAATCAACTTCACTCTATTTGACATAACAACAAACTCACCTTTGTCTAACAACAGAGAAACAGCAAACATTTTATTTCTTTGACGCTCGCGCACGTGGACGTGGACGTCCGCGTTTCGCCAACGGCTCCTCGACAGGCGCTTCAACAACATTGAGTCCATCAGAATTGCAATGATTTTGCTCAACATCATAGAGCATACGTTTCTTTGACTTTTGATTAATTTTCGCAAGGTTTTTAAGCAATTGTGTTGCTCGTGTTGGACTTTTTCCATTTTTTCCTTCGACACTGTTTTTATTCTCTGTTGTGACATTATCTACTTGTTCTTGTTCTTCAGCGTCATTGCTGCGACTTGTTAGGCGTCGACTCCGTCGTGTGCCACCACGTTTTTTAACATTCTTTTGTGTTACTGTACTATTGCTATCTGATGATGCAGCAGCATCATCATTTTCGTCTTCACTGCCAGCCAACGCTTGTGATTCGGCTTCAACGCTTGCCACTACCGAAGCTTGTGTATCATCTTCGTTTTGCTCAGCATTATCGCCTGTCTGTTCAGCCAAATCGCTTATTACCACTTTGATTTGACTACTATGTGAGAAAGTGCGTTCGATGGCTGCCTTTAAATCAGCAGTCTTAATACGAAAATCACGTACAGTGCCAAAGTGTAGCATGTTGGCCAAACGATTATCTGTCTTTTTGGCCAACAGTATGCCATGTTTGTTAAAATTTTCAATCGCGAGTATGATTTTCGGTATAAGCTTAGTTTCACGCAGCACTTTTGCCTTTTCCGCTTGTGGATTGATCCTCTTGCCTTTGTTGTCCTCTAGTATATTCTCCTCGATGTATTTAATAAGCGCATAGACATTAGTGGGCAGCGGTCTGCCAACGACATGTAGCAATAAATCGAATCTGTAATTGTTCAAATAGTCTATTAATCAATTAATAATTTTTATTAACAAGAAACTTACTTTGTGCTCTTAATTGATATTTTCCCACTAGCACAACAAGTCAGGAAATGTTTTGCTAGATTTTTAAGGCAGACATAATGTTGCATTAGTAAACGCATCAAGCCGTCCATACAAGCGCCAAGTGGTATGCAGACTTTTGTCAATTCCAGCAGTGCTTTTGAAACGTGTATAAGCTGCGTGCATATCGCACGTTCTAATGCATCCAAATTAGCGCGTTGAAATACACGATCCTCTTCATTAACAATGCGACACTTGTAATTAAGATTGTTAGCTTTGACAATGAAATAATCAACATCCTCAATTTGCTTGTGCAAAGTGACATATAAATGTTGTAAACAATTAATAGCGCTCTCTGTTGTCAGTGATTTCAATTGTAGACTTGTCTGCAATTAAAAATAAATGTAATTACTGTGTTGTCAATATGTAAACATTTAATGTAAATACGCACCTCAATCCGCGTAGAAGTCTCTGCTTCGTTATCAAGTTCGGTAACTGTACCAAGCACATTGCCAAGTATTTGTGCGATACTATCAAAGAATGCACCGGAATGCGTTTTCTGACGTTGTGTAAACAGTAGTTTATGCACCAGGCCCAATGCATCGTTATGCACTTCATACGTTCGACAAAAGTGTAACAACCAAGTGTAGGACTCAGTTGTGATACGATTCTCAAAATCAATATTGTCGTAAAGCACCTCAAGACTTTGCAGCAACATGTGAGGTATTCTTGCGGCAGTACGATATTTGCATAGCGCATCTTCGTTTGTCTGAGCACTGGCATCTTCCTGCATGAATTCATCGATAACATCTTGAACAATGCATGGTGATTCTTTGCAATGATGAATGTTGTAAAAATCTAAATAAAATTAAAACGTATGAGTTTCATTTTTATACATTTCAAAGGAATATTCTTACCAAAACCCTTTACAAAAAAGTCTTTAAAGCGCTTCTTATAAGTCTCATTAGCCGTCTTCAAGCATTGTGTGAAGCAAATGGAAGCATTCACCGCTGTCAACATATCAAAATCACGCCAAAGTGCAGGCAAACGTTTTATGCAACGTTCAAAGATGACTTTCGTGATATCCGTGAGATACTTCAGCATACGTTTACTGTGTGCCAACTGCTTATATTCCGGCTCTAAGCGTATTGATTCCACTTTGTAAGCGGCAATTTCAAGAACATAGCGCACAAGTTCCACGTGCGATCGCAATGCATTTGTATGCTCTGAAGCAGCAAAGGGCACTATGTCCTCGTGCAACAAACGTAGCAATTTCTCTATAATTGTCAAATCCCAAATATTCTCTGCTTCAGTGTTGATTTTTTTAACAACCACGCCGTTGACAGTCAGATTGCCAATCGTTGTCTCATCGTCATTGGGATTCTTTGCGCGTTTATTTGATTTCTTTGCGGAACTGCCGAGCGACTTGAGACCTTCATATAGTTTACGATGCTGCTTGAAAAGCGGTAATATATGCTTAATTATATCGTTCGTTTGTTGAGAACTTAAAAGCGCATAGGCTATGAGGCCTTCTATTATGTTAAGTTGCTGCTGAACTAACGCGCACTTCAAATGCGTTGTGGGACCACTCTAGATGAGAGAAAACAATTACGTTATATTACAATATTATAAGGTCAGGTCTTCAAAATTCACATACAGTATCTTCAAAATGCAAATGCTTCCCCACGATTTGCTCAATAGCCTTATTCAGTATTCTATTCATTTCGCGCGTGTCATAATCTGCGTTGATACGATCAAATATGACTAAACAATGTGCCAAGAATTGTATAAGACATCCCAAATTATCTTTTATCTCCACTTCCATATGCTGAGAGTCGGTAGCATAAACTAAACGTTCATATCTAATGCTAAATGAAAGCGACTCATCATCTAAATCAGCAGTCGACTCATCAAAATAGCTACGAAAATGGCAATCAATGAACTGAAGTATATGTGGCACGAGCTTAGCATTTAACTCGACGGCACGTTGAAGATCTAAAAGGGTTGAATATTTTAAAAAAATTAAATAAGAGTCAGTGGCCACTCACTTTCATAGAGCGTTCTTTTAATGTCCAACGATTGCGAAAAACAACTGCGCAGTAGTCCTATTATCTCTAAAGTCAACATATCAAAATTACGTTGCGGATTCGTGTGACTGCCGAAGGAAGACTGCGTCATCAGAGAAAACCCTGAAATGCTCTGTTGTGTACAATAGCCGCTGCTGCTGGTTGTCTGCGATCTTCGGGAATTGCTGTTGTTTAATTGTTTCAGGATCATGCAAAAACCATAGACGGCCATTCGACGTGTCCGTACATCGCTGGAATTTATCGCTTTACGCAAAACTTCGATAAATGCATCACGAACAATTGTTGAAAGTTTCAGTATGGGCAATACAAAAGACATCATGCGCATCGCCTGCTCACCTGGTAACTGCGATTTTTATAAATACGATTAATAATTTTTTGCTATGTATGTCTTTCAAGCAAAACGTACCCATAAAAAGAAATCCATTACATATTTTATGGTAGGTACACATTCAGAAACGGTGAATGTATCAGCCACGCTCAACATTGTAAGGCATTCTAGGAAAATGTAATATTTCAAGTACAAAATTCAACAACAACAATAGAACCACCTACCTGAGTATTGATATTGCTCTTGTTCGACGACCATCCATTTTGCTATACGTTTTATTATACCACGTCCAAAAATAAAACGTTTGCGTATAAATTTCGTTATGAAGTTAATCGCAAGTGTGTTGAGCGTAGGACTCTGTTTAGCTTTTAGCAACATAAAAGCTAAATTGACCAATCCGGGCGTTATAACATCGTTGCCCTCCTTATTCTGATCAATGAGTACAGTAAAAACTTGTTCAAGATTAACTTGTTTCCGTTGCAGTGTATCGCGACACCAAACGGAATAATCAGACAAAGCGCGTTCTTCCTCATTGTGCTTGATTACAGTGCGTAGAAAAGGTAACAAAATAGCTGCGGATAAACGAGCCGATTCGGGATCACGGTTGGCAGTTGTCATAGATATTATAGCACTTAACACGAAGGGTGTTAAAACAATATCGGGCATGTTTATAAAATTCTGCAAAATATGGAGATTAAAGCCAAACTTGTTTAACAATAATTAAAACTCCTTACGCGAAACACAATCAGCAGCTGTGTTTCACTGAACTTATACTGAGTGCAGTAGTTAAGATGATTCAGTATAGTTTCCTCCGCCTCGCGCAATTCTTTGTCCGAGTAAGCATCTATTTAAAAATGTTTGTCTATATTCTTGAATTAATAAATGTTATTTATTTTTTTTTTTACCAATACTATCAAAATCGGTTGTATTACTGAGCATGTCCGAGAAAAGCTTTTTATAGTAATAACGATTAAAATACTTTTCCAAAGCCATAATGGGCATTACAATTTGCGCTGCGCTGTTGCACATCGAAAACAATTGAAAGGCTAAGGCGGGCAGCTCCATGGGTGACAATTCTTGTAACGCGCCGGTAAATTTTTTTAATACTGTGAGCATTTCTTCATTGCTCAAATGCAATTCTCTACAAATAAGTTGAGTTTATTGCTGTTCTCATTAAAAAATATAATTGTATCACTTACTTGAACATATCCGCAATTGGTGTTAAAATTCCTGTAGGCCAACGCATCATACACAAGTTACTCAAAATGTTATCTCGATAGGCGCCACCGGTCATCAATACGCCATTGACGTTCAATTGCGGCTGTACAGCGAGCATATTCAATGTCTCCGGCATTAAATCCTTCCAGCTTACATATTTTGGATCACCTGTGCGTATGCCACTTGTACAATGCTCAAGCACTTCAATCAGCTCTTCGTTGCTAAAAGTGTTTAGATCATGACACAAACGAGTTATAAGATCGTACGTTTGCTTGTAGGTCAGCTCGATTTTAAGCAAGCCATCCAGAAAGGTTTTCACGCATGCAAAACGTTTTTCGCGTGCCTCATAGTTGGCAAGATCAAAGGCGTGCAGCAAATAGTTCCAAAAGTTGATGCAATCATGCCGTCCCAATTTGTTAGTGAGCGCTGTTGTGAGCTAACGGTAGTTTGTGTAATTTTATTTCAGTTAATTGTCTCAATTCATACATACATCTTTGATGCTTGTACGATTTACGAGTTCCCGCAGTTGTTCTATGTTTTGTTTTTCACCTAAACGGATTAGTTGCTTGTCAAATGTGGGGTTGGACATGTTTTAAAAAGTAAATCATAAAACATAAACAAAAATCACTGAATCAAAACAACTTGTTGACGCGCGCGATAGGCTTCATCTGTCACTGCCTTCTAAATTTAGTGTTGGATTACATTCGTACATGTCTCTTGCAGTGCTGCCAACTTTTCAGAAACGTAAATGGCCGTATTCAGCGAATCCATAAGTAAAATTGGCTGCTTAAAAAAATCAAAATAGCTGAAAGTTGAAGATCTAGTCATGAGCTAAACTATGATTTCACAATCACGGTGAGAACTGTGATTCTTTTCAAATCAAAGTGATTCTATACTGTTATTAAGCCACAGTTTAGAAACATCTGAGTGTTATTCTGTGATTTTTAACTGTCAAAAAATCATAGTTTAAATCACAAGAATATAAAACGTTTGATATGCTTGGAAGGCAATCAAAATTATTAAATACAATTGTCAATTTAAAGCAAAAGATTTAAAATGTATACGAATTTCAAAATTTTGCTAATTTTCCTCTTTTTTGCCGTTATTTTGTACCCACAAATTAAAAATACCACAGTAACTGGTAACAACCAAAACAAATGAACAGTTTACTAAAGTAACTGTGATCGCAACTACCTAGAACAAATGAGCAGTTTATTGGAGCAGCCGTGATTTAGTACTGTCACCTAAGCTTTTTATAAATTCATCGATCTAAATATTACACTACTCTTACTTGATACTACACATCACACAAAACTATGTAGTATATACATATGGTAATTTAGTTTGAACAATAAATGATTTTAAGTGGAGTGTATCAAATAAAACAAAAAAGTACATAATGCCAAGAACTATAGAAATTGAAGCCATCACTGCTCAAATCACAGCTTAAAAGAGCAGTTCGTTCCTAAACTGTGATTTCCAAATTTGAAACTGGCTGAGTTAATTGACGCAGAACTTGAGATAAATTGATTTTCAAGTGTACTTACATTTCTGTCTCTCCAAAAACATAAATAATAACAAAAATGCAAAATCCTTTATATTTTCTAACTGGATCACAAATTTTTACTATCTTGCAACTTGACACCGAAAATTTTCAGTTTTAATCGAGCTTTAATTCCTACACCAAAAAAAAGTTTGCACGATTAAAATATTAAACATTAAAAGTAATTGTATGAAAAAAATTAGTTGACAGTTTCATATCACTTCGTTGCAGATAACATAAAAAAAATATATATAATTAGGCTTACCTAAGTAAACTTAGGAGCTATACTTGATAATATATTGCTATATATTAATAATATTATTATCAGTCGCTCTTAACTCCAAAGTTTATTGTTTAAAGAAGAATTGTTTTTCTTTAAATGCTTAATTTCTCTTACTTTAGTTATTATCTCTCTCTTAATGTTAAGAATATCATAACCGATTTGAAAATACCTGAAACCTCAAAAACAAGATTTTCCAAAAAAGTAAATCAGTCAAAAATGTGTGATTGCTCGTTGTGATTGGCAAAATGAATGCCATTTTCGGAAGGTCACTTCTCAAAGTTGGACGTTTATTTACAATTGCAAACTTTAAATCGCCGACCAAGTGTGAACCAGCTTTTGTAAAATTCAGTCCATTGCAAAATAAAGAATTTTCAAGTCGCATAACCCCAACAACAATGTCTGGTAAGTCGGCGCTACTTATTTTGGCACCTGGTGCTGAGGAAATGGAAGCTATTATTGCGGTTGACGTACTACGCCGAGCAGGTGTAAGTAGTGGTGCAATAGGAGGACTATTTATAGCGTGCTTTGTTGTTAAAAACAATTATCCAACAGATAAAAGTGACAGTCGCCGGCTTGTGTGGTTCCGAGCAGGTGAAGTGTTCTCGTGATGTGGTCGTTGTGCCTGATAAGTCGTTGTCCGATGTGGCATCTGAAGCATTTGATGTTATCATACTCCCTGGTGGCTTGGGAGGTTCTAAAGCGCTAGCTGAATCAACTGTTGTTGGTGATCTCCTCAAGGCACAAGAATCGAAGAATGCCTTGATTGCCGCTATTTGTGCGGCGCCAATTGCACTCGCAGCACATGCAATTGCTACAGGCAAAAGTCTTACATCCTACCCATCAGTCAAATCTCAGCTTGCTGACAAATATTGGTAAACTTTGCAAAGCATAATTACAAAGGACTATAAAACCTTAATTTTTTACAGCTATGTTGATGACAAAAACGTTGTGGTCGATGGTAATCTCATTACCAGTCGTGGTCCGGGTACTGCTTTTGATTTTGGTTTGAAAATTGCTGAAGTGCTGGTAGGCAACGAGAAATCTCAGGAGGTGGCAAAAGGCATGCTTCTTGCCTAATAACTTGTACATTTAAGAAAACAATACTCTAGTAGAACTAGCTTATTGTAAACAGGCTGAAAATCACAATGTTAATATAAATAGTCTTATAATTTTAGACCCATTACAATGTCGAAATATAAACTGCACAAGCATTCTATAGTTTTTGAACATTTAAATAAGCTATGGTATTTTTAATGGTTAAACAGAAAGACCGGTAGTTACATTTGGTGTAAAAAATTCGCCGTGAATGGCATTTGTCGCGGTTTTCGCCGCATTAAAACAGCTGTTCGCGTATTGCGTTAAAAACCAGACGAATTTGTTCTTAAAATCAAGTGCAATTTGAATAAACAATTTGTATTAAAAATGTGCAATATTTTATAGTAATTTTAAGTTATTCACAACACAAAAAGTGATCAAGTATAAACGGCAGAGTGTCTACTACGCCAATTTCCATCCGGCGCAACAACAAAATGTCCAATGCGTATGACTTAAGTAGCTCTAGCGCCACGGGCTATCATACGCTTGAATCTGATAAGACGGCAAAGGGCAGTTCGACATCATTAAACATCTCTAATGGACATCATTATCGGTATCAAATAGGTGGATCATGGTTGCGTCATTATCGGCTTTACAAACTAACAATTTTGATATTATTGTTACTGGTATTAATCACGTTACTTACGCATCGAAAACTGTTAAATGTGGGTAGAAATCCATTGAATTTTGTAATGTTATTACTATTGTAACTTTTGTGTGTATTTTTGAAACACTAACGCAGGCTGAAAGTGAAACGCCCTCCAATGATGTTCATCGCAGCCGTCCACTGCTTGATGCTTACGAGGACTTCAGTTCGATGCGCGCATCTGATTTGAAGATGCGCATTGAGGAAATGTTACGAATAAAGGTGAATTTCGCTTGTATTGATTATGTTATCGAAATAAGCATTTGAATTTTCTGTAGAGTACTGTTTCCGTGGAATTGCGTGAGCTCGAGTCACGGCGTCAGAAACTGCAATCTGACATTGGCCAGTACAATCAGAAGATAGAAGAGCTTAAGCAGGATTTATTGCGTGAACAAACCGAGCTAGAGCGTTTAAAAATCTCTGTTGAGCAAGCGCAAGTGGCACAACGTGAAGCCGTGCAACGGAACACACCGGACTTGGCGCTGCCACGCACCATACTGCCCAGCACGCTTCCACGTAAAATGAATGCAATTGCTAGTAGCATTGCACAGGGCTGCGAAATGCACAATTGCTTCGACCATTCGCGTTGTAGTCTCACATCCGGCTTTCCTGTTTATCTCTACGATCCGGACGTACACAATGTGCATCGTACGGGGTACGACATAGATGGGTTTCTGCGGACAACCATTAAACAGACACTTGGCTATAATGCGCACATTGTGCGGGACCCAAAGCAAGCTTGCATCTATTTGGTACTTGTGGGTGAAGCATTGTTAGAACAGGATCTGCTGAAAAACAATCGCTATGCAGCGCAGGAGGAAGAAGTACGCACAACTTCAAAAGATGTGATTGGTGGCGGTAGTCAAAACTCACCTATCGATGTACAAAAATTGTACAATTTACCCTATTGGGGCGGTGATGGTCGTAATCATGTGCTACTCAATTTGGCACGACGTGATTTAAGTTCGATACGCACAAATGCGCTGTTGCAGCAGAACACTATGCGAGCTATCGTTGTACAGTCCACCTTTGAACGATCGCAGTTCCGTCAAAATTATGATCTTATTGTGCCACCCGTTTTAGGTCCACCTGGTGGTGATGTGTGGCAAGAGTGCGCCGCTATGGTGCCTGCACGTCGTAAATATTTATTGAGCTTTCAGGGTGAATTGCGGCCACCAACAACGACAGCGTCACAAATATCCCAACCGTTGGATGATTTCATACTAGAACACTTGAATGATATGACCAAGGGTTCGACACAGGATAAATTCATGTTACAATTTCAATGTGTGCCCGCAACAGAGCAACAAGATACCGATGCCATGCTTGATTGGGCGCTATGCGGCTCGGATTCATCGCGCAAACAAATACTGAAGGAATCTACTTTTACACTTATACTGCCACCACTTCAACAACGTATCAGTTCCACACTTATGCTTGCACGTCTTTATGAAGCTTTGCGTTCTGGCGCTATTCCTGTGATACTGGGCGCTGATGAAGTACGTTTGCCGTATGCGGAAACAATTGATTGGCGGCGCGTTGCTTTGTTGTTGCCTAAGGCGCGCATAACAGAACTGCATTTCCTGTTGCGCGCTGTGCAGGATGCTGACCTGTTACTATTGCGTCGTCAGGGCAGACTAGTCTGGGAGCGTTACCTAAGTTCAGTGCAGGCAACAGTGGATACAGTTATCGCAAGTTTACGAGATCGCCTTGGCATACCGCCACGACCAGTGCCGCCTGTGGTGGCACAAAGTGTGTTCAATAATACGTTCATACCACTCAAATCAGATCCGCCGGTTGGCATGGATACCGAGCCGGAAGAATCTCTGGGTCCCATTGAGCCGCCCTATCCAAGTCCAGCATTCAGACGCAACTATACAATTTTACGCATACAATCTAAAGAGGCTTGGAATGATTGGGTTCGTTTTTTTTTTTTCTTTATTATGTGCTTGGTTTTAAATTTAAAATTCTTTCAGGTCGATCCATTCTATATGTATCCACAATTACCGTTTGATCCAGCACTGCCTTCGGAGGCCAAGTTCCTGGGCTCGCACATGGGTTTCCGTCCAATTGGCAAAGGCATAGGTGGTGCCGGCAAAGAATTTAGCGAAGCTTTAGGTGGCAACTATCCACGCGAGCAATTTACTATTGTCATACTCACTTACGAACGTGAACAAGTACTTATGGACTCATTGGGTCGTCTTTATGGTCTGCCCTATTTGCACAAAGTCGTTGTTGTTTGGAATTCACCTAAACCACCCCTTGACGATCTGCGTTGGCCTGATATTGGCGTCCCCGTGTCTGTTGTACGCGCACCACGCAATTCCCTTAATAACCGATTTCTACCATTTGATGTCATTGAAACGGAGGCGGTACTTTCAGTGGATGATGATGCGCATTTGCGGCACGACGAAATACTTTTTGGTTTTCGTGTTTGGCGTGAGCATCGTGATCGTGTTGTTGGCTTTCCAGGCCGTTTCCATGCCTGGGACTTGAGCTCGAACAATATGTGGCACTACAATTCTAATTATAGTTGTGAACTGAGCATGGTTTTGACTGGTGCCGCTTTCCTACACAAATACTACATGTATCTATACACATATCATTTGCCACAAGCTATACGAGACAAAGTCGATGAATACATGAATTGTGAAGATATTGCAATGAATTTTCTCGTTTCGCATATAACACGCCGACCACCAGTGAAGGTTACATCGCGTTGGACCTTCCGCTGTCCAGGCTGTCCGGTATCATTAAGCGAGGATGATACACATTTTCAGGAGCGACACAAGTGTATTAATTTCTTTAGTCAGGTGAGTGTTTATTTACTATTTAAACTAATTTAAAGTACTCATTCTCTGCTCTTTTCGTCATTTTAGGTCTTTGGTTACACGCCGTTGCTCAATACGCAATATCGCGCCGATTCTATATTATTTAAGACACGGATACCACATGACAAGCAAAAATGTTTCAAATACATCTAATAGCATAGGGGAATTTTCCGCCGTTATGACTATTAGCAACTTGAAAAAGTACTCTTATATAAGTGGTGACCACTTCACGCCAAAATTACTGACAGCTAATGGAAATCCCATTGTGGCTACTTCAACAGACTTAAGCACAAAGTTTTGCGTACTTTACTTTATATTAGGCTTAGTTAGTTATAATTAATTTAGGACAAAATTTAACCAATTTTGAAAGCTACTAATTCACTCCCACCCATCGTGTGCTTTTTCCTTATTTCTAATTAATTTTCCTTGACTTAACGCGTAATTTTATAAAGCTTTACCTAATGTCGTGTCATATTAGCTTTGATTAAATTTAAGTTTTTCGTCATTTTTGATTATCTGCAATTGCATAGTGTAATGTAAATAGCGTAATTTTTTATAAATGTAAAATTATTTATAATCTTAACTTGTTGTATAACAAAGAATTTATACATTGTAATGCTTTTGATGTTTTTTTTTTTGCCTTTACGTTTTATGTATAATTTTTTAATGACGAACACCAACAACTTCGACTTAACAATCAGATCAACAAAAAGAGTCCGTTAAAGTTATAAATATTTGTTCGTGTCTACGCAAAAATTGTCGACTGCCGAAATTAGTCCTTAAAGGGCTTGTACAGGAGTCTTTAAATCTCATATATCCTGCATAGAAATTTTAAATCAAGAATCTCTTTTTT
The DNA here is from genome assembly GCA_037044515.1 of Phortica magna. Lineage (NCBI taxonomy): Eukaryota > Metazoa > Arthropoda > Insecta > Diptera > Drosophilidae > Phortica > Phortica magna. The sequence goes on from JBAMBP010001689.1 coordinate 92,878, forward strand.
CGAAAAACAAAATCCGATTCCTTGGGCGCTATTTGAAATGTTTATTATAAAAATGTAGCGTGAAGAGTAATTGACTTTTGGCTTGGCCGAAGTAACCTTTCCTTTTTTGTTTTTTTTTTATTGCATTTACCTAAAATTGAAATAAGTCCATAGAGTCCATTTCGAATAAATAATAAAATAATTAAAAAATATTTAAGCTGCCTAAATTTTTTTTATGTGTTTACTTACATTAGATTAAATTAATATTTTATATGTATGTGTTCTCAAGTGAAAACGGGAGTGTTTTGTTGAAAATTGTGTGTATAAAATGTTGGGATCTATCATCTATTCCAGTTAAAAAAATGCTTTGATTGGAAAATGGACTAAATTAAAAGGTATTCGATTTACCTTTTACCAAACTCGTGTTTTCAAATTATGGTAAGTCCGGTGCTTTATTCTTTCTTGCACTCACAATTTAACTGATAACACACCAGGTATGCGTGCGTATTTTGACTCTTATTGGCAACCAGGAATGTTTCAATTTATTTTCTGCACATCTTAGAATTATAAATTAATTAAACGAACACATTATCTTTTGTGATATATATATATATATATTTCTTTTTATACATAATGTATTTTGTTTTGCATTCTTTAATATATACGCTTAATTACAAAAAGAAATAACTAATTAAATACAATAAATAAATGTTTTTGTTTTCACTTAGTATTTTTAAAAATAGATGATAGATTTTCAAAAGATTGAAATATTCCAAAAAAATAATAATACAAAAAATATTTAGAAGACTTGTTCCATTTCAATTTTTAATTTTCGTGTCAAAAAAAGCTTCAGCCGTGTGTGTGATCGTTTATATAAATGTATAAGTATACAAGATTTGTAAAGATATATCAGTTATTTAGTGTATATAAAAATGTATATATAAAAAGATAGAGAGAGAAGGAGAGATATAACAACAGCAAATCTGATATTCATGTAGTATGTAATATCACAATTTTAAATAAAGGACTCATTTTTTTTCTATACTTTACTTTCAGATTCTGTGCCTGAACAGAAAACCGATAATCCACAAAATTATGTTTTTTTCTTTGCTTAAGTAACTAATTTTAAATATAAAATAATAATAATAAACAATACAATATAAATAAAGCCTTATAACAACTAAAAAAAACATAAAAAAAATAAACAATTTTGGTATAACTTTTAAGCTTACACGGAGACGGACGAAAACACATATTAGATCTGAAAGAACAATCAACTTTAACAGATAATTTTGTAATTTCTTACAGATAATTTTTTTCATTTGCTTTTTTTTTTTGCTTTTGTTCCACTAGTTTTGCATGTGACATTTGATTGACTTGACTGTTGAGGAAACTCATTGATTTAACGGGTTTTCTTGGTTTTTCATTTCATTCTTTGATCGATTGATTGAACCAGCGAGCGATCGAGTGTGTATGTGTGTGTGTCGTTGTGTAAGTGAATGAGCGAGCTAGTAAGCGAACACTTTGTATTTGTTTTATGTGTGTTATTCTGATTTAGTTCTCTTGTAGACTTAATTTAAGTGCCTCTTCGATCATTTCCTGTTCACGTTGCAGTTCCAATTCGTATTGTTTTTGATCCTGTTGTGATAGACGTAATGCCATCGCTAAATCAGGATCCATATAACGGAAACCACCATCATCATCATCGGAAACGGGTGAACCGCCTGTGATCGCCGAAGCGCCAAATATTGATTCCTGTAGAACGCTGAAGGTAGAGGAAAGCATATAACTACGAATTTATGTCTAGCAATAAGTAAGGTGAGGAGCATATGATGTCGGGGTAAGATAAATTTAAGCAATGCGTACAACAAGTGTGTAAAGTTTGAAATAGATAATTGAAATTAATGTTGTCGACCCAAAAAAAAATTCGGTCAAATGCACCACTAGTACAGTGATTTTAGATGCATAAAACTAATCAATGCAAAAATGAAGGCTTACGAGCCGAAAAATATAAGCTAAAAGACTATTTGAATATGTTTTTCATATAAGCGACATCATTCTTAAACTGATTCGATGGCGCTGACGATGAACGTCCACGCTGTGACATCGGTGGCTCCGGCGATAGACAATCACGGCGCATATTGCACGCGGGCGAATAGCGACCATAAGAAACACTTGAATTTGGATTAAGATACTTCGAATTTGGACGTTTCGGATAGGGAAAACTAATAACAAGTAAAAACAGTTTAGCAAAGCAAGGCAGAAAAAAAAGCGTAAATTAAAGCAAAATTAGTTGAACATGCAGTAAAAAGGTATGTGTAGACAAAACAATTTATCTTACCGCTGCAGTTGTTCATCATCATCGGGCAACATTTCCGAACCGACCACGCTCTGGCCACGTAACGCCTCCCAAATGTCAACTTTATCCGTATCCGCAATTGTGTCGCTACCGCCACTCGCACTCAAAGTTGGCGCAGCAATGGCAACGGCGCCACCACCACAAGCGCCACGACTCGATTCGACGAGACTCTGCTCAATTGCATACTGCAGCATATCATCCTCATCCAATGGTATTTGGCGACGCACATCACTACCACGATTTACATAATGACTTGGTATGTCAAAGCAACGATCATCGACCAAACATGTTATACGGTCATCTTCATTTAACGTTGAAACATGCTCGACGGGTGCACTCATCGCAAAAACATTGCCAAAGGTAATGCACGCATTCAGTACATGGAATAATGGTATCTCAACTTTAACTGGAAAACCAGCAGGCAGTTGCATAGTTATAAAGTCTTTCAGCTTTGACACATGAGGACTGGCCATTGTGGACATCAAATCCAATATGGGAAGCACTTGTTCCTGTAGACGTATTGGATGTTCTTCAGCGAGCCATAAATTCGCCTTGAATCGTTGTATCTGCCGGTTGGCAATGCATTTAAAACTACTGATTGTGTTATAGCTACAATCTTCAACATACCTTCGTGTTAAGTTTTTTGGGCTTGCCAATGTCACGGCCATGCAGTTCCACCTCCGGTGAGAAGTATTCCTCTGGCGTTACAATTGCTTTAGGCGTTGTGCTGCCAGAATTCGATGCCGAGCTGTTACTAATGGACTCTTCAATGGCCGCAGCAGCAGCAGCATTCTTGGCAGCACCGTCAGCAATAACAGATACTGCGCTGTTAGCATTGATAACACCATTTTCACTGCACTCAATTGCTCGTGGTGAGGGTGTCTAAAATGTGTATGTAAATAAATTCAAATTTAAAATTCAATTCTTTTAAATAACACTACTCACGCGCTCTTTATAATTGTTAATTTCAGTGGGTGGCACATAATCCTCATCTGCGATGCCCAGGAAACTGTGTAATGGCGTGCGTGCTGTTTTATTCTATTGAATGAAACATGTTGAATGAAAACAGTTTTTAAAAGGACATTTTCTTTACCTTTATCTGCTCATCGCTCAAATGGTCCATACGCGTTTTTGTTATAAATTCCACATTACTTGCGCCATAAACTTTACAATTATAGCCATTGATCAATTCCGATTTCTCGCTACGCCAACCCCAAATACCGGATTTATTACGCTCAAAACTGATCTTTTCCATCTCAATGTTATTCGTAATGACAGGCGCATTAAGACGGGCACGTACAGTGCCCACCGGCGGTGGTATCGCAACAATGTCGCCAATTTCGCTGCTCATCTGTTCAACCATCACTTCATGCGTGTCATGGTCGATTTCTATCATGGTAGCGGTATCTTCTGCAATTTTTATAAACACATAAGTAGACAAATCAAAGTGTTTGACTGTATCCTCCATACTTGCACCCTTGAAGATATACGTGCGATTGCCACGCTGCCACGAGTTATTGTCAAAACCGAGCAACGTTGTATCGATGCGGACATTTGCACCGCGTTTGTAAACCTTATAGGTATCGCTTGGACAAAGCCGTGACATGAGCGGCACCCACGATGTAAATTCCCATTTCATTTCAATATAGAAATCGGGCGCATCGAGCAAATGTTGCAACAATTTTGGCACGTGCGTGACACGTTGGACATGACGTTGCAGATCGCGCACTTCAATGATGGCAGTTAGTATATCGATGTCACCAGAACAAACGGCTTCCTGTACAACTATAAAAACATGTAATTATTGATTATAAATTTTAGTTATCATATATTTATATACTCACTTGACCAACCCTCATGCTCGTAGGTCGCGTTGCATTTGGCTGCTAAAAGGCACTTGACACATTGTAAATTCGCCAATCGCACGGCGAGCATAAGCGGAGTCCGTCCGCGGGGATCGATTTTTTCTTTATCAATCTGTTGTTTTGGTGTGGCAGATAAAATATATTATCAGAATATATTATAAAAAAAAGTCACCAAATTTGTAAACACCAAAAAACAATAATAAAGTAAAAAAATCGCTGGGCGTTTGGTTTGTTTTGGCGTCTGAAGTATAATTCATAAAATTGGCCTTGGGTGTGGTTCAAGAATTGTTAAACACATACAGATTACTAAAATTTAAAAATCAAACCAAAATGCTAAAAAAAAGTTTGTTAAAAATAAAAAAACAAAAAGCTTTCTCGCTTGAAATGAGCGGTTGGTCAAGATTCATAGTCATCCAGCATGCATTCCATCTGACAGCGCAGAAATTCCAATGGCTCCCCAGGCATATTTAAAATTTGGCATATAAAAGCATAACTTACAAGTAGCTGTTTTTAAATGTGTGTATTGGCGAAAGTGATTATGGTGCGCGCGTTTTGTTTTTCAGCGTCTTGTTGCTAATTCAATTAGCGTCAACCGAATGATTCAATGTCAAAGCTCGATTGCTCCTCATCTGCGCCCATTGCCATTGGCTTACCTGCTCCACTTGGAGTGCAGTTTTCAATTCCTCTAAATCGTTGTTCCACACATGCCAGTGTAGCGGAAAATCGGCTTTAATCTCTTCCAGCGTTTTCATTGTTTTGTATTTTCTTTTATTTTGTTTTCAAGTTTTCTTCTTTGCCGACGTATTCGTCACTGCTGCTGCTTTTCCGAGCTGCTCTTTGTTTATTGATGCACAAAGTATATTTTTTTCTCTTTTTTTTCCTGGCAAAAAGTTTAAATTTTATTGAGGGCTTGCACTGCCAACTCGGTAAAGTGGTAAAGTGTTAACTGATGGAAATCCAACAACAAAATACATTGACAAAGTTTGACAAGTTTTGACCAACCCCGTCCCATTTATTTGATAGCGTGTTAATTCGGTAAATTTAGGGCCAACTTGCTTAAAAAACACAAGCAAGCAAAAAACAAACCCTAATTTTTTCTTTGCTTATTTTTCTGGCAAAAAGTTTAAAGTTAACTTATTTACAATAGTTCCAATTTGGCTCAGTCTGAGCAATAATGTTAACACCATGTTAAAATATTTAATTCTGTTAAGTATTAAATTTAATAATTTAGCAAGCTTATACATTGAATTATCTTATGTACAGTGTGCGGGCCTTGTAACATGTGCATACCTAATGTTCAAATTGTTGAATTGCAACGTAAATGACAAATTGCGTGAGTTATAAAAATTGCCAAGGGATGACAGCTCTGGTCGACTCCTGCAAGTACGTTATTTATTTGGAGCTCCAAATCATTTATTTTTGTTTTTTATTTAACCTTTACAAAAAAATTATTCACTCTTGAACAAGAGCTTCCGCTCATTTTGTTACAGAGCTCGGTTGTTCTCTTTTTACTTAGTAGCAGTGCTGTCAGATCAGCAGGCAGTTAAAAATTATTTTTTTTAAGAATGTTTTCAATGTCGGTTTTAAACGTTATTTTATTCAAGCAAAATCTCGCTTAGTCAAAATAATCTGCATTAGTGGAGGTCTTCGCGATCAAATTTCGTATTCGTCCAAAATATAATAATTTCCTTAATGGATGGGTATATTTGGACAAATGTCATTTGAAAAAATGATCAGAGAGTCAACATCGCAGTAATAATCAAGAATACTTAAATGATATTTCTAACCATTTAAGAGCAGAGTTTTAGAAGAGAGCCTGTGTTGTGGCAAAAGCAGAATGAAATAAAGATTGACAGTTCAACACTTTTAAGAAAATTATGTTCGCTAACAACATATTCGTCTTTAGTGTCAAAATGTATTCTTGTTCAGCGAAAAAATTGCGCATTAATAATCTTCGTGGATGGCCTGCTTTATGTTACCGCAAGAAATAGCTTCTTTCGTCTTTTCACTTACATATGAGAATGTAATGTTAGCAACCGGTTAAGTTGGCAGCACATCAATCGTGTGTAAGAGAGGAAGTTAATTTGTTTCACAAAAACACCAAACAGCAGGGCAGCCCCAATGCAGCAGACTCAACAAGTTGTACATTGAAAATTTAGTATCAGTTTTTCAAAATATTAAATATAAAATAGAACTACAGACACGAGATAAAAATTGTTTAAAAAACAAATATATACAAATTACTCCCATATTATATTGAAGCACATTTAAGAGCTTAATGTTCAAACTTTGTCGATGTATTTCAACGCTAGATTATCGTATGTAACGTGTAGCTCGGTTAAAAAAAAGCGAGTTGAAAGAGCTAAATAGATATCAAAGCTCACTATTCATTGTCATAAACTAACTTGCCACTTTGAGCGTGCACAAATAATTGTTGTTGTCAATTATTTGCATAGCATTCAAGTGCTTAAGTTGTAAATGGAAATAAAAAAAATTCACATTTGAGGGACAAAAAATTATATGCAAGTGTGATTTTCAACAAAGCCGACGCTATTGATTTAAGGTTTGACAACAAGTTTGCTAATATTTTCCGTTACTTTATATATAACACAAGTCGTTGTTGTTTTTGCTGTTGTGCTTATTTTTAGTGTGCTAAGCAAATGGACAATTATTTTTTATTTATTGTTCTTGCACGCTTTCCGTTTAAAGTGTGCAAGTTTAAGGCTTATTATATTATAGCACACAATTTTATTATTTTTTGAAGTCGTCATTTCATTTACTCATCAACACATTTCTCATTACTAATTAATGTTCATATTGAAATTGAAAATTAGTGCGCGTTCGTGAATATTGATTTAGGGTCGTGTCACTTTTAATTTGATGTCGTTGATCACACGGTTTTCACTTGAATTTTCTCTGAAAAAACAACATTTTACCTTTGTTATTTTATCGCTTAAACTTCGACTTTGAACACCCTTTAAGTAGTGGTCCAAGACACGCTATTAGTTAGTTAAATATAAAACTTTAAACGTATTTGTCTGGAAACCAGTTTTTAGACAGGCTTACCAAGTACCTCCGACAATTTGCATCGGATTTACGTGAAACTTTGAAGAGACCATCAAGGAGATCTGTTTTTTATTAAATTACCATGATTAGAAAATTCGAAGAATCCTAATCCCCTAGTGGGTGCAACTTAATAGCAACCTTCATTGGATTCGGAGCCATCTGCCATGTGTAGGTAGAAATTTTGCAAGCCAACTAAGAGAACGTACTCAAATTACGAGACCCATTTACGCTTTTTTGACTCTAACGTTTCCCAACGTTAAATGGCGAATGAATTACACCTTGGCGCCACCTAACTAACAGTGTTTATTTATGTATTTTTTTTTGTTTTTTGAATTGAAAAAATAGTGAAAAAAAGTTGAAAAATGTATTCATTAATGAATTAAACATATTTTGCTTTGCTGTTCTGCACATTCTTTTCTTTAAAAAACAAAACTACTGAAAAAGGCCAACTAAATCCGCATGGGGTTATGCCCGCTTAAATTAGCGAAGATTGCAAAAAGCTTAAGGCGTTGCTCGGTTGTTTCATGCATCAACCTCTATTTGTAAATCAACAAAACCTTTTAAATGCAGCAGAAAAACATTTAAAAAAATAAAAATTATTCAAAAACAACAACAATTTATGTTTACTTATTTAAATTAGTAAATGTTAGCTTTGTGCGTTTTCCGCATTTTATGCAGCAGTTTGAGCTCAGTTGCAATTTCTGTCATGTTCGAAGCGGTACTAAATAACGGTTGTTGCTTCTGTTGCTCCGAAAAGTATCGTGCATTGGCAAAACGCTAAGTGATTTAAAGAAAGTGAAAAAATCATCAATTGTAATTTCTTCTATGAAAATTCAAAATTTGTATGTTATTATTAATATTAAATTGAAAAAAACTTAATCAACAAAAAAAAAAATAGCTAATGTGCGGATAGATAATAAAAGCAGATAAGACACCGTTTGAACAAGTCGAAATTTTATCAATTAACAATTAATATATAATTCAGTTTTGTTTTTGTTTCTTTGCTTGTTTGTCAGTCTCAACGACTGAGTTATGAATCAAAATAGTTGTCGATAATTTGGCTTTGATAACAAAGAAGACACTGAAAATGTGATAAAGACGGTGGAAAAAAAATTAACAAACAATTTTTTAATATAATATTTGATGTGCAAGGTTGCCGATCACAACAAATCGGAATTTACTTTTTTACAATTTTTTGTGTGCGGTTTCATTGGAAGACATATGTTGATGCCCGAACATCAAAAAAAAAAAAAAAGATTTCCAGATTTTCCGTGAACGTATTTAATAACATCTTCATAATACTGGATTTTTCGTCCTGTAGCACGTTGTAGGCGTTGATTTTAATAATTCTAAGCTGCTTAAAGCGAATTAGTACAATCACCGCTGCTATGTGTAGAGTAGCAATTTGAATCAAATTTAAACTTCACTTCTGTATAGTTTGAAATAAAAAGAATGATTCAGGATACCTCATGGACCATTGCTGCCAACTTAGCTCTTATATTAGTAATATTAATTATTCTAATGCTGCATTAGACCCCACACCACATTAAACTGTTCAATGTAATGTGTAGATTAAAACAACATAGAAGCGCATAATATGCCAAATTGTCATCAATTTGGCAACAATTGATTATGGACTAACTTCGTAGTTGGTCATGTGAACTGGGAGATTGGTCATGTTACCAAAGTATTGTTGTTCTTGTTGGACTAACTCAGTCAAATCTTCTGATTTGAAGTTTTTCGAGAATTCAATATTTCCTCGTCTAGATTATGCATCGTTGTCGATGTCAAAATATATGTGAAGGATGTGACTTGTATCGTAAAGGATTTTTTCGCCACAAGTCGTTTAAACCTAATGCCGGCAATGATTGGAGTTTTAGCAACATTTTTGCAGCATTTTTTAAATACTGTTGTTTTTTAATTAACTTTGACCAAAAATGTTGTAATTATAAGCAACATTGAACAGATTATGATGAATAGAGAAACAACAACAACAAATTATGACAATTGACACTTGGTTATGAAAAAAAAACCAGTTTTGATCTTCAAAATAACTTCAACTTTATTTCAAAACGTATCTTAAGACAAGCTAAGTAATAGACTCAAGCACATGACCAAAACGAGTTTTGAATGAAGTTTTGCCGACAATATTATTTTAAAACGACAATTTTTAGCTTTAAAATAAAGAAAAATAAACAATTACATTATTGTCGAATAGTGTTTTTCTTATCACAAATATTCGAGAAAGAAATACATTCATATATATATGTGTACATTGTTATGTGAAGTAAAATTAATTGTTCGTTGAACTTAAATCGTATGATTAAAAACAGAACAAACACACATACATTTATATGAGTGTATGTAGGCGTACATATATATAAGCGATGACATAATTGATGACTGACAGTCATTGTTAGAGCATAGGGTGCACGCAATTGACTCGGGACGTACGAGGTATTTAAACTGTACATAGATAATGCACATATACATATAGCATGTGTCGTAAAGATATAAGAAAGTAACTAAAGATAGGAAAAGGCGAACACCTGTATTGATCATTTGTTAATAACCTGTGAATTTAATAATGGACGGCAGCTGTTTGAGACAAAAACTTAAAACAATTTCAAATATACAATTAAAAATTCTCAAGTTTTGTTGTTGTTGCTGGCCAGTGGGTCCACTCTCACACACAACTACACACGCTTATAGAAACAAACAACCATAAGCATTAATTAATTCATTGAGAAGTCCGCTTATGAGTCACAGACGCTGGCATTATTACAGACAAACAAACAAAACAAAACAAAACAACAAAGACAACAAAAAAGTGGAGCAAACTTTGTACCCCGCTCGAACCGGATCCTGGTGGTAGGTTTCATGAACGTGCGTTACTCATTTTTGCATTTGTCGTGTACTCATTTGTGCTTAACATGTGCGTATTAGTTATGTGTGTGTGTATCTCTGTCATCAGCCGACACAAACAACAGCAACCCCGCGCAAACATTCAAGGGAAAAAAAACAACGAATTGTATTTTGTGCCGGCAAATGCAAAGCGCAAGCGCCAGGGAGAGTGATGAAAATGAAATGAGCGCGAGCGTGAGAGAGAGAACAATGTCATAATTCAAAACGGTCAAATGCATTTGAGTGAAAGTGCGTAATTTGAGTGTATTATTGAACATGAGTATAATTCGACGAAGTGGCTTTTTGTTATTATTGTTATTTATTATACTGCAAAAATTTTTACATTTTGTATCATAAATTGTGATTGTTAATTACTTTTTTGGCCAGTTTTAGTTACTTTGTTCGGATTTTTTTTAATATCTGATTAGATAGAAGCTCATTTTTTGTTGCCGCCCTTTTTCTTGCCACTCGATTTGCCTGCTTTTGCTTCTTTGGCTTCAGCGGGGGCTTTGCTCACAGACGAGACATTTGTAGTTGCTGCCGTTGTGCTGTAGTTTTTCAATTTTTAATTTTCAAATTTAATGCGTTTCAATTAGTTGAAGTTATTAATTAAGCAAACTTACTTCGCTGCGACAGTTAAATTCTTTTCCTTTTCTGCAACTGCACTCGCACCGCCAGACGTTTTGGTGTCCTTTTTAACGGTTTTTGTGCTGCTCTTTTTCTTAGTGCTAGGCATATTGTTAACGGTAAAACGGTAAAGCAAAAACGGGCAAAAGTTGTTGTTTGATGGCAATTTTTTGGTAATTTTTCGAATTTGTTCTTGAGCTCTTAAAACTGGAATTTTATGCAGTTTGTCAGAAACTATTTTTTGACTGCCAGAAAAACAAGGATCTTTCTATGATTTTTTGAATTTTTGACAGTTTTGTCAAAGCTTATTAGATTTTGAGAAAAATCAAAAGTTCAGTGGTATATGCTTGTGTATGTACATGATGATTAACACATAATATAGTAATATTTCGATAAAATGTTTTATTTTTCGAATTGTAAATGAAATTTATTTTTAAAAATTTTTATCGTTAAATTGAAGTCAACGAAAGTTGAGATAAGCCGAAATACCAAAACTTATCCAAACAAAAAAATAAAAAAAAACATCCACCGATAAGCATTGAGCTTTTCCTTATCACAAACCCATTTTATCCACTCATTTGTTCATGCTCATTTCTTACATATAAAAATTATTACTCACGCAAAGTGCCGTTACGCGCTTTTTCTCATAATTTGAGCACTTGTTATAATACTATTTTCATATAAAAATATATATGTACATATATATATCAGAGTGAAAAAGGCTTGCTGCTCGACACTCCCCTGAAAAAACAATATTGTACCGACAGACGCTGTCACTCCAATAAGAACAGGCGACGCGTTGAGTTGTGTGGCGGCGGAAATTCTTAGTGCAATTTTTATACATTTTAAGTGTTAAAGTAATTAAAAATCTAGTATTAAATTAGCAAAAGTGCTTAAAAGCGGTTTAGTAGTTAATTAATTAATTAGAATATTGCATTTATGAGAGCTTGAAAATTTTATAAAAAATCAGCAAACAATTTGACGAGCGCGAAACGTGCAAGGAACGAAAAAAGTAAAAAAAAAATCGATTGAGCGTTTTTGTTTTTCTTTCCTGTAGCGTGTGTTGCAAGAGTGCGTGAGAGTATCGGCGAGCGCACAAATAACAAAAAAAAAATAAACCAGAGAGCGTGAGCAATATAGAGCAAAGTAAATAAATCTTGGGGGGGCAAAAAATTTAAGTAAAAATCAAAACAATCAAATACAAAAAAAAGCGTTTTTAAAAGTGTGCGTTGCAATTTGCTTGTCAACGATATTTTGTGAACAAAAATAAAAAATTTAATAACATTAATTAATAAACAAGCGGCGTAAATAAAATCACAGCTGTTGACGAAATGGTGAATACGCAAAATGCCGTTACAGCAGAGACGAGCACCGTTAGCAATAAATGCAGAAACGCGTTGCCGGCAGCATCAGCTGAGCGAGCTGAATTACTCGATACGCGTCGCTCGCAGCAAGTGAAAAGTGTTATACCAAAGCGAAGGTAAGCAAAGCAACTGTTATACGCAGCGAATATTTAAGCGGCAATTTAATTTGTTGTATTCGTTTCGTTTTCTGTTTTTGTTTATTTTCGCACTGTTGCTTTTACGCAGGCAAGAGGCGCTCAAATGGTATGGCTGGGGCTATAATGATTCACAATTCTACTCGGAAAATAAAATTGTACGGTTTCGCGGTGAAAAGTGAGTAAAAATCGTATGATATTGAATTTTCTGTAAAAAGCTTATCTTTATTTTATGTGTGCATTTAGATATCCACTCGCTAATACCGATATGCCAGGCTTTGCTGAATGGGTGTCTAAAACGTTTAATTTGGAATTCGATTCAACAAAAGGGTATCCACAGCTGCCAAAGCAATATCCTGTGCCCACCGCAAATGACGCGTTTATGCGCGCACTTGAAAAGACCGCTATCGAATACTCACAGGATGGTCTCGATCGTTTGATCCGCAGTCACGGTCAAACGTTGCACGACGTTTACACGCTGTGGCATCACACATACACACGCATACCCGATCTGGTTGTCTGGCCGCACTCACACGCCGACGTTGATCGTCTGGTGACGCTTGCCAACGAACACAACGTCATGGTGATACCATTCGGCGGCGGTACATCTGTTTCCGGTGCCATAACATGTCCAACGCATGAAGAGCGTATGATCTGTGCGCTCGATACATCACAAATGAATCGTTTACTTTGGCTAAATCGTGAAAACCTCACCGTTTGCTTTGAGTCTGGCATTGTCGGTCAGGATTTGGAACGTGTACTGCAGGCTGAAGGTTTAACCGTTGGTCATGAACCGGACAGTTTTGAGTTCTCAACACTGGGCGGTTGGGTGGCCACACGCGCCTCCGGCATGAAAAAGAACACCTATGGCAATATTGAGGATTTGGTTGTGAGTTTGCGTATGGTCACGCCAGCTGGTACATTGGAGCGTGAATGTAGTGCGCCGCGTATATCCTGTGGTCCCGATTTTAATCATGTCATACTCGGTTCCGAGGGCACACTTGGCGTTGTGACGGAGGTGGTGCTCAAGGTGCGACCACTGCCGCAGGTTCAACGTTACGGCTCATTGGCCTTTCCGGACTTTGAGTGTGGCGTGCAATTTATGCGCGAAGTGGCGCGTCGTCGCTGTCAGCCGTCATCGGTGCGTCTGATGGACAATGAGCAATTTATGCTCGGTCAGGCATTGAAGGCGGAAAAGAGTTGGCTCGGCGGCTGTGTTGATTATCTAAAACGAGCATATGTGACGGGCATTAAGGGTATCGATTTGACGAAAATCTGCGCGGCGACATTGCTCTTCGAGGGTGATGCGGCCGATGTGAAGCGACAGGAGGCGCTCATCTATGAGATTGCAAAACGTTTTCGTGGCTTTCCCGCAGGTGCTGAAAGTGGTGAACATGGTTATATACTGACCTTTGTCATTGCCTACATTAGGGTGAGTTAACACTTTTAGGTTTTGTGCTGTTGTCTGTTTGCCATTGTTGATTTATTTGTTACCCTCATTAGGATTTCGGTTTGAATCAAGGCGTTGTTGGCGAGTCATTTGAGACATCTGTGCCCTGGGATCGTTGCAGTACATTGTGCCGTAATGTCAAGCGGCGCGTGGATTTAGTAAGTTTTTCATTGTCTTTTGTTAGTTTTATAATACACACTTTAATGCATTTACTTTGCAGGAGTGTCAAAAGCATGGCATACGCTATTATACGATATCCTGCCGTGTCACACAAACCTATGATGCCGGCGCTTGTGTCTATTTCTATTTTGGTTTTCGTATTATAGAATTGTCTGATCCTGTCGAAATATTCGAAGCAATTGAGGCAAGCGCACGCGACGAGATGCTCGCCTGTGGCGGTTCGATCTCACATCACCATGGCGTTGGCAAATCGCGCAGCCGTTGGTACCGTAGTGCGATCACGGACACGGGCATGGAACTCTACAAAGCTACCAAACGTCAATTGGATCCTCGTAACATTTTTGCAATTGGCAATCTTTTGCCAGAGGAGGCAAGAGATGTTCAAACAACCACACACACGCCCACACCCACGACCACGTTACAAAGTGACGTCAGTATACCGCCAAAGTCGAAACTTTAAAGTCCTTCATTCGGGTTTAGAATTTCCGTTCATTCATTTCATGTATTTGCATTGTTTGTGCCAATTTGTTGCTGTACTTATTAGTTAAATAACATTCTGCATTGGTGACAAGCTCCTTTGGTTTGCTTAGTTTTCGGTACTCGCCAACAAAAGTCGCTTACATATATAAGCCTTTTGGGTTAAAGTAAAGTTTTCTTTTCTTACAAAACTTTTTGTAACTTTCACTTTATGTTTTCTGTTTAGCTAAGTTTTGTTTCGTTTTGTATGTACTTTAATTAACATAGAATTTTTGATTAGCAATTATTTGGTGTAAAATTTTGATAAATAAATTAAAGATATTTATAAAACTTGATGTAATTTCTAATACAAAGGCAATTTAGACTTTACAGATTACCAGAAGTCTTATTAAACATTTTGACGTTTTATTACTTTATCAAGCAAGTTAAGTGAGTTATCTGATAAGAGTTGGGAGCATAAATCGTAACTAAAATATAATAAATTATGATTCTAACAAGCTGACCTAATTCTCAACAAATGTATGTAGCTTGAAAAATATGTTTGAAGCTGTTCATAATTGCGTTTCGAACAAACTTATTGCCTCATCATTATTGTCATCCCTAAAGTCATTTGCGGCGGCGTTTCGATTTTACGTCAACTTGGCTAAGATTTCTTGTCTGAAATGACGATTCATTGTCGGTTTCGATCGGATCCATCGATCGTTGGCCCCGTCTGTCGGTCCAGCTGTCTGTGCATTCATCTATCTACCACTATGCACGCCAAACATGCGAAACAAATCCAAAACCAAAGACGTCAGTCAGGCAATGTAATCAAATTGCATTGCAGATTGAAACACAACATAAACTATGAGCGCGGCAGATCAAATGTCAACGAGTTGTCAACTTCGTTAGCATGCAACAAAGACAAAGCCAGAGACATGCAACGACACAAAGTCGATCGAGCGGCATGCGATTCGTTACTCGTTAGCAGTTGTCTTGTGTTTAGTTAGTTCACTGGCGACAACATCCTAAGTGCATTCAAAAAACCAAAAAATAAAAAAAAAAAATAGAACAAGTCGATAAGCACGCAACACAACGGAGGCGCATCACATCCGCACGGCACAACGCATTCTATGGACCAGAAAAAAAAAAACTTGCACTCGAACTCATGACATAAATATAGATTACAATCGTTGTCCTCGTCGACATCGTTGTCTTTTGCAACATTTGCGGCGCTCAATGTGGCTTCCTCTGCTTAGTTTACTTTGCCACTAACAAGTATCTGACCCAACTGGCATTCTTTTGGGCCAAGTAAATTCAACAAAACACAAGTCAAGTCAAGTCGACATTGACGCTGTGTGGCCGAAAGCGCACGTTTTGCCAATTTGTATGCTTTTAATTTGCCAAAAGTCAAAGGCGTCAAATAACTTAGCCAAAGCAAAAGTAAAAGATTCTTATAAAAATAAGAAAACAATTTTTTACAGTTTCAATTATAATTTTTTTTTTTTAGTTTATTCAGTTGGCAGTTACAAGATACTTGTATAAAAAGTCAGACAATTAACCTTTGTGCTTGTGGGTCAGCATGTCAGCGTTTTCTACTTATGTTACCTTATTCTTGTATAGTTTATTGTTAGCTTTTTATTGCTGTGCTTGGTAGAACTCTAAAATGTTTGGCAATAAGCATATGCGACTTTCTTCATTGAAAGTTTTTGGCTAACTCTTGGTTAACTTGTATGCCTTTCGTTAACTTTACTATACAGTTCAGGACATTCGTTTTCATCTGAAACCAGTTTCATTTCTGGATCAGCCTCAGAAACAAGACCCTTCAGCCCATGTCACAGTGAACATATATCAGCGCTGTCTAGTCACAAAGGTGATTTATGGCGCAAAGTGGCGGCCGACAAACGCTATCGGGCCATGGAATTTATGACTTTAAGCCACAAGAGCAGAGAATGCGTCGATTAATAATTGTCCTTGCGGTCGTCTCGACGTCGAATACATACTTTAACTCAGGCAGTCTAAAAAAGGGTTGGGAACACCAAATTTATGTGTTTGTTTGCATGATTCTGGAATTTTTTGAACTAAAAAATTTGTTGTGTGCGTTTAAAAAAGGCATGATGGAAATAAAAATCATTTGAATTGGCCATGAAACACGTATTTGGAAAATGTGAGGAAAAACTATCTGACAATGACTAAGCAAACATTTATTTGAAGACGTGCTGTTTAATGGTTTGTTGAGCATCTGAATGGAGTTGCTGTTACCTGTCTGGATTGAGGGTTGACTGAGTTACAGGTCTCATGGGATGCTGCGCGTTTACCTTTGGCAGTGTTTGGGCTTATTAGATGCAGATTGAATGCATTGATTTGAATAATTATGCGCAGATGTGCTGAAAACGTTAGACAAGATTGGTCGGTGTTGTATGCACAAGGGTATCAAAGATGCATTTTCAAAGGGAGGGTGAAGGCGGCACCATTTTGAAAACAATGAATGGAAATGATGTTCACAATGAATATGAAAATGTTTGAAAAACTATGTAAATGTTGTCAACTATGAAGCCTTTCGAATCAAAGAACTACAAAAAAAAAGAAACATTAGGTTTCAGATTTGATCTCCATATTAAATCACTGTGCGATTGGCATTAAAAAAAGTACAGACATGGTTAAAAAACTACGATGACTGAATCTCATCTAAGACGATAACATTATGATATTAATATCATATGATTTCAGATTTTCCGCATTTTTTTTCATGTTTATCACGCCTAGTCTAGTTTATTTTTATACAAATGTTTCGGGAATCATTTCAATTTAAAGCAAATTCAGATTTTTCAAATATAAATTCGCAAAAATTTAAGATTCTGTTAAAATAACATTTTCCAGTTGACTAGAACAGTGCTGCTAAAACAGTGCCCGGCACATAACAGCACGAATAACTTGCACTTAACATTACTGCTAATAACATTTTGAAAGCGCCGCTTCTTCATTCATTTTTACCAGGGAGCTGTGCTGCTAAATTTTTATATTGTCAATTCGTTTTTGACGTTGAAAATATTTTTATAATTAAAATTACAATAAAATTAATTAGTTTTGTTTTTCAATGAAAATTAATTTTAGCAATAAATAAATTTAAAAGTCTGTGGTCCATTTCATCAAAAATAATATCTGTACTTTCGGTTACACTTTTTCAACTCAGTTGAAATAATGATGATAAGCACCCCTGGTAATTACAACAAGTGGCTACACAATAAACAACAAAAACAACAACGACGTCTGATCATGTTTACCTGGCTAAGCGCAGCAGCGTTTGTCAACATTACTGATCAACACTCGCCTTTGAGCCGCCGCCGCAAACGCATTCGCCGTTAACTTTCGCGCGGGAGTAAACACAAAACGCAAAACAAACCGAAACCAAGAAAAAAGTATCTAACATAAATTCTTTGGCATACTTCTTATTTTTGACTTGTAGTTATCGAATTTGCGAATATTTTTGCCAATACAAATATATTTTACTTGTGGGCTATCGTTGCATCCGCTAGATACATTCTACCGCGTATTTTGTTACTAATCTTAGCGGATGATCTTGTTGTGTTGTGTCTCGTTTGTGTGTGCTGTTTTTGTTGTTGTTCCGTGTTCTTTTAGCTAAACTTGCATTCGCTCTCACATGTATCTACAACTCTCAACGTTTGTGCTCTCAAATGTATCTGCAAAGCCGCTTTAGTTTTGCCGGTACACAGCAGCCTTAACAGCGTTCGCAGTTGCAGTTTCATTGTATACTCGACGCATGCAACACGTCGCAGCGCATGCGATACATTTTGTTTCCAAAATTTCAAACGTCGTGAGATACTTTCGTCGGGTGCCTTGCCTTGTCGTGGTGGCGCGTAAATACGTTGATTTTTTGTTGTCAAACAAAAGCAATAAGTGTGTGCAACAAATACGTCAATTACAACAAAAAATCGGTTTTTGTGCGTATTATTAGTTAAGTGTATCTGTCGACAGCGGCTTTTGCCATTTTTAGATACGTTTTGACAGGTGTGTTAAACATGATTTTCATTTTAGTTAAGCGAAATGCAACTTATTTTTATTTTTTTTTTTTTTGATGTTTGATTCTTTTTTTGCTTTTGGTTAAACAAGCGTCTCAAAGCAGTTTCAACGAATTACATATAAAATAAATAAAATACATAAAAACAAAAACACGATTCGAAGAACTAAAAAGTTTAATTGCATTTGTGTGGACAGCAAAACAAAAAAAAAAATTAAATAAAATAAATAAGTAACTCAAAAAGTATCTCAAATCGTGCTGCTGTCGCTCACAGCTGCCACTTCGTTGATGCTCATGGTGATGGTGATGGTGATGGTGATGATAATGATGATGATGAACCTGCACCTGCCATGACTTGTAAATTTTTGCTTGTGGCATCAGGAAATATATTTCAACATGTTTTATGTTCAGCAGTAACTTACCAATTGTGCATGATTTCTCTAACTCAAAGTATCTGGACTCTTTTTTTTGTTTTTTTTTTTTTTTGTATGTCCGCTTAATGTTTTTTTCTTGTTGATAATTAGACTTCAAGTATGTTTCTTTGCTACGCTGACAACTCCTGCACTTGTCTATGCGTCATCGTCATTATAATTGTTTAACGATTGTCTGCCAAAAATTCAACCCACAGTTTTGCTGACTTCACTTTTGGCTTATTTTATAGCTTGTCCAAAATGAAACAAACAAAATTTGAAATCTTTTTGAGCGACTCGTAGTTATTTAAAAAAATTTAAATACACTTTTGGCCTATAAATGCTTGGCTGGTCATGCCCAACTGCACGTTTTTTTTTGTTTTTTGTTTTTCGTTTTTTATTGTTATTGTTATCGCAGCGTTGATTGAGTTGTTTGATAGTTAACTTAGGTTTTGTTTTAAACGAGTCACAAGTGGCCACCAACGCAGTCAAAGGTTAAAGTGCGAAATGTTACTATGAAGTTGGCGGAAGTGAGGTGTGAGAAATCTGATACTTGTACAGAGTTCAGTGAACGAATATTGTACAATAAACTTATGGTTTTGACTTAACCTTTGATTCATAAAACTTATGATTAAATCATGAAATCGCAATAAGTTATAACTTTATTGCATTAAAAACAAGTTGTGATATTATTAACTTTCAAATGTATCGCTGAAGTGCAAAGAACCAAGTTGTGAGAAATCTGAAGCTTATTGAAAAGCAGAAGTAATTGGCTGTTTATTAGATAGATAGATCAATGGCTAGTCAGATGAAAAGGCATAACTTCATTTACGATAAGCAGTAGTTTGCCATATATGTGAGCTCAGAACTTTTGTAAACATTTCAAAGAGATTTTTGATATTTTCATACTCTATTCTTGTAACTAAAAAAAACTCAAGAGTCACCGCAAACACTAAAAGCAAAAACTTTATCACTGTAAAAACAAACTGTGATATCATCGTTGTTTAAAGGCACACATTTACTTATTGCAAGCAACAAAAACTAGTTTGTTAATCAAAGAGTTAGATAGATGATAGTTGATCGCACTCATTAACATATTCAATATTTTGTCATGCAAAACGTCAAGTAATGTTTTTAAGCTTAGCACTTCTTTATGGGCAACATGATCTCATCAGCACAACATTAGAGCGTTAAATAATTTTAGCTAATAATATTGAAACGAAAAAAAATAATATCATAAACATTGACACGTATCGCATAGGCATATTTTTTTATGCATAATTTTATTACCTGCACGGAATTAAATATTTCATGTCAATTGAAAGCAAACTAAGTAAACCATTTGCATAGTAAACAAGCTGATGGGCGTTTTAGAAAAACATTATGCATAATTATGTAGATACTTATCTATGACTACTCTAATACAATACTGACAAAAAAAAACTCTATCATTATGCATTACAGAGCGCGAATAAACAGTCAAAGAAACGTGTGCAAAACAACGGCGGCGGCGTTAGCAACGATTGCGACAACAAAAGCGTGCTTAATTAACATGCAACTGGCAACATGCAACGATGACAACTACACCAAAAGCAACAACAACAACAACTATTGAAATTTAAGGCAGCTGTGCGAAAAACATACTCATAGATACAACATATACAAAAGGCATTGGGCAATATATGAATGAATGGCATGACTGCAGAGTAACTAAAATTGGTGCTAATCAAAGGCGACTTGTTGCACATCAAGTACAAAAAATACGAACAAAAACACAAATCGAAAACAACAAAAATACTTGAAGAGCTAACGAAAAAGCGCCTGACAATGATGTTAATCATGCTGTTGATGCTGAAGGCTCACATAACGCTCGACTGTTAATTAAGGCGCACAAAAAACAAGAAGAAAATTGGCAAAGCGAAAAAGTTGTGAAAAAAATATCAGTCAAGTAACTTTGATTTTATTTTTTGAAGCACACGAAAGTAGCAAAACAATGTAAGTAAAATAAAATTTTTTCATTTTTACAAACTCAATCAACTCTAGCTTAGATACTTTCTTTGTAAGAGTAACTTTGAGGTTTCTTTTTCCTTTTTGTATATCAAATATCCTTATTGGTGACTTGTGGTTATTGTCGTTGTGTCGTGCTTTCTTTCACTGTTTGCACATTTTGTGTTGCAGCATGACTGAAAGAGAGAGAATGTGCCGCAAACGACTTCGTTTTGGCGAAAACTGATTGTACAGATTTGGTCATATATACTTATATACATGTTTGTACATATATGTACATATACAAGTATAAACGACAGTTGACTTTTGTTGTCTGTGGCCGGTAGCTTGGCGGCTGTGCTACTGTTTGCTGCTGCTGCTGCTGCCGACCACATACTGGGTCAGTTAGCAGCTGCAGCAAACTCGCGTGTTTGACACAAATGCCGCGCATAGTTTTGAAGGCGGTTTACTCATTGCAGCCATGCCGATTTGCAGACGAGTTCAAAAAAGGTTACAAGAAATGAAAAACAAACAAAAAAATATAAAGAGTGAAAACATATCTACAATGAGCACATGAATTGTTATGTAGGCGCATGAATCTGACTAAGTTGTTTAAATAGCGACGGTCGTTATTTTCTACAAACGACGTTGGCGTTAACTTTCATGGAAATGCTTTTAATTTAATCAATATACATATGAGTAACATACTTTGTTTTTATGGTGATGCTTAAAGATTTTTAGAATTTGCTTATGTCGTTAAATTTAGAAGTTTTATTCAATGTCTCAGTAACATTCTTTTTAAAGAGCTTTGCTTTTAGCATAATTGCTTACAAAATATCTAGAATTTGCCAACACCATGATAAGACGTTAATCAAAGACTTAATAGTTTTGAATAAACATTAAATTTTTACTATTTAATGAAAAGTATAACAAATTTTGATAGCTTTTAAAGTTAAAAACAATTTTTACGACTTAAATTTTATCATTATTTTATTATCATTATTGTTGCTTTTATTGAGTATCCTGCGAAGTAAATGGTTTATTTTAAAACTTACGGAATTTAGTTGGTCTTGCCTCTTTTGTATATGTTATGAATACAAATCGGCTGTCAATGTTTCGAACAAAAATTCGAAATGTTAGAAAATATCGAATATACAGAATTGCCTTGGGTTATGAAAAAGTCTTAAACTTTTGTTTTGTTTTTATAGACTATATTGTTGTTATTTAAGACATACGCATGTGTCACCAAAGATATACGATCGGAAGTCCAATTGATTTTCTATACTATAAAATACGTTTTAGTATATTTTAACATGTTTGCGCAGCCAACAAGCCTTTGAATACATAAAATTATCTTAAATGTTGCACATTTTCATTGCCAAACGGAAATTAATCACATAGAAATTTTATGGTCTGAAAATTACTTTAATGACTTGTTCAAAACAAAACTCTTTCAACAAATGCCATAAAAAATCAACAACACGGCATGCAAGTCCTCTCACAGGCTATAAAATGGCGCAAGCACGCCTCATCATTTAACCAGGCATGTTGCATATGAGATACAAACGCATGCATGTATCTGCGCTTGATGAACTTATGTCTTGGGCGTCTTCAACGGTGGCTGGAATACAAGTCAAACAAAAAATTAACAAAAATTATAGTCGAAGACAGATTTAATAAGCAGTTTCACAATTGCTGTAATAATGGCAACTAATTATGTCTCGCATAGCATTAAACAATAACCGATTTCCGATCAACGTCGCAACATGCTCAAAATAAATCTTAATGATTTTTATGTTTTCTTTTCTACTCTTTTGTTTCTGCACTTGCGGCTATGAAAGCATGTTGAGTGTTTCTTTGTTTATTATATAGCACGCGTTTTTTGTTGGTTGCATGTTCCGTGAGGAGCAAAACATTTCAACCGACAAACAAATGAAGTTCTTCTACACGCAACTTTTGCAATTTCTACGACTGACTTCCTCTTGAAAGGTTTGCGTGCGTCTCATAATATTTTACGAAAAGATTCTTATTTTTTTCTGTCATTTTTGCTCGTTTGATTAGCATCGCTCGCAATTAGCGTTTTTTTTTTGTCTTTTTTTGCTTCGGTCAATTTGTCTTTGAAATATTTTCTACGCTAGATCACAAAATATTTGTTTGTTTTTTTTTTTTTAACGCTTTGTTGTTGTTGCTATTTGTAGCCTACCCACATATTTTTTCTCACTCTGTGAAACAAGTTTTGTTTGTGATTTATTTCAAGTTGCCGATTTTAATTGCACAAGTTTCTATTGACTTGAATTTGTTAAATATTTTTGCTACATTTTTGCCATTCATAAAGTAACACTTATTTTTTTCTCCCATTTTCATTTGTATTTTGCTTTTTCCCTATCTATGGGCTAATGAACAATATTTGACTTCCGTCTATGGTTACATTGAAAATGTGTTTGGCTTTTAATTTGTTTAACGAGCTTAAGTTGTTGTTATTATAAGCTTGTGTTGCTGCTGCGTTTGTAGTTTAATCTTTCTCAAAGGTGTTACGCCAAATTGCTCAGTGAATTGTATTTCAAGTTGAGTTGCTTTGTTCATCTCGTTGATCGATCTTTTGTGTATTTTTAATGCAGACAAAAGCGCTATTGAAATGTTATTAATGGTCGTATCTGATCGATAGGTACTGGTTTTCTGTTTTTTTTTTTTTGTTTTGTTTTATTGTTCATTATGACATTTAAGCTTGACTTTTAATCTGCCGAGCGGTTTTTGTTGCTTTGTGAACTTGAAGTAGTAAAGAAAAAAAAACAACAACATCGTACTTTGTCTTAATACAAAGATCAGATAATGAATTGTAAAGACTTCAATAGTTCTTTATATAAAAAGGCATAAATGTTCACTCAACTTTCTTGTTAAGCAAAACTTATTGAATGTTTTACACAGAAATCAATAAACGATTAATAAAAATCATTTTGTTCTGTTCATCAATTTAAATAGTTTCACTGATCCTTTGAAAGCAAAGATTGACAATGCATTAAAACTGAGATATTCTCTGAGATCTTGAGATTCCAAAAGTGATTCTTTAGAAAACTATTTCAATAACAAAAATATATAAACATAACAAGCCTTTCACTTTAACTGATGCTTTTAACTTGTTGCAGTTCATTCATTTGTACTTAAACGATTTGTTTTTAAAAAATCTTAAACTACCTTCTGCTTAGTCTAAGCGATATTTATTTGTCATGAAAGCTTTAAAGTTTTTTGTTTTAGTATTTAATCATACAAAAAGTTATATTTAAGCTTTACCTTATTGATGTTCTCAGCCATCACGCGCACTTTCGTGACACAGATAACTTCGTCACTGCCTAATTGCGTCAATTTGCAACCTGTTCAAACTCAACTTTCCCACAATCATATCGAAATTCACTCAATGACTGCAACGTAGTCAGTGAAGCCGATGAGCGTTGAGACAGCAATGGCAGTGGCAGTGGCAGCGGCAGCTCAAGCCCACTTGGATAATGCCAAAACCACAAAACGATAAGCTACCAAATTGCCAACAGCTGAAGTTGAGATAATATACAACGTACGAACATAATTTTTGTTTTTTTTTTCACTTGGCTTAAGTGCATAAATCAAGCTCAGGTTACGGATTCGACAGCGCAACGGCGAATGAAAATGCGAAGTTGCTGTGAAGTTGAACTGAAGTTGCATGAAAAAGTGCAATATAGAATATAAAACTTGGTGAAAAGAGCAGAAGCGAAAGAGTGAAGTTGGTAAGGCGACTTGCTTTTATTATCGCAGTTGCAACTTTCGGCGTGACGACGACTTCGACTTCGACGACGAGCAAGCAAAACAAGTCAAACAATAATACAAAAAAAAAAAAAGTGAATCCCTCAAAATGCCACACAAAAAGGCAACATCAGCAGCAACGTATTGACGAAAGTGAGCAAAGAAGAAGAAGAAAACAATACAAAAATAAATAAATAAATAAAAATAAAAATTTAATGGCATGAAGAATTTTTTGTCGTAGCAAAATAACAAAAGGCTTGAAAGCTGAGCTCGCCGTTGCCGTCGCCGTCACCGTTTTCGTCATCATTGTCTTTGACTGCGGCTTAGATTCACGCGTTGGCGGCAAAACTCAAACGCAAAAAGTATTTGAAACTAAATATATAAATGTATATAAAAAAAATAAAATGTAAAAAATAACTGAAAAATACTTTGCAACTTGTTGCGTATTGAATATTTTTGTTGTTGTTGTCTTTTTTGCTTCTTTTTCCGCTAGATTTCATTTAATTGATTAGGCAAACGTGTTTTGGTAACATTAACTCAAATCGCACTTGCATGCCTAAAATAAAAAAAAAAATAAAAAATAAGAAAAATAATAGCAGGCAAACAAAAAAAAATATATGAAATAAGATACCGGCGCAGTCGCATTCGAATAAAATCAATAAAGTATCTTTTATGTCGTATAAGTAGAAAACCACAGACATCGCAAGATTGCAGCTTTAACCACGCATGTCTAAATATATTACATAATTCTTTTTTTTTCTCTTTTTAAATTATTTGTTTTATTTTTTTTTGTATTTTGTTTTTGCTACTTTAGTGAGTTTTATGTCTTAGCCGAACATTAAGCCAAGTTTGAGTCTAAAACGTGGCTAATGACTGTCTTTAAGACACAACTGCAAGACACATACATACATACATACATATATACGTGTACACATTCAAATAAACATTTTCTGTAGTTGTCTTATTTTTTAGTGCACAAAGTTTTGCACTTTTTTGCTTAGTTTTATTTTTATAATGTTTTTTTTTTTACTTTTATTTAGTTAAAGTTTGTGCAGTGTCAATTTTTTTATGGCTTACGATTTGTTAACGCCAAGTTCACAACTTACTTGCCAAATGGCCAAAGTGACCCTGTTCAATGGTTAATGGCTAATTTAGTTATGACTGTTAATGTTGTAATCAGTTGAGCACATTTGACATGCGGCCAACACGTTTGTCTATGTCTGTCTATATCTATGACTAGAGTTTCGACTAATAACGACTGAGTGGCAATTAGATTTATTAAAAAATGTGCTTTCAAGGCTTTTAAGTTGCTTTGGTGTAATGAAAGTTTTGACGTACAATAAAAATAAAAGACTTTGGTTAATATTTTAAGCAGCTTGTTTCTTATGTGTGTTTGATTTTAAGGTAAATGTTCGAAATTGTTTATTAATTTTTAGGCGTAACGGGCGGGAGAAAACTTTGTTGGTATATATGTCTGTATATAAAGTAAGCAGAAAGCGCGTGAGAAAATTTGAATATTTTACTAGCAAACTTCTATGTTAAATTGGTGTGCTGGAGGAGTAAAGGCAAAAAATGTTGTGCGGTGATTATTTTAATTTGTGAGCTTTTTATAATCAGTTAATAATCATAATTTAATAAGCTTCATTAAGCAATTCAAGTATGCATGCCGAATTGCCACAACAAGTTTCGCTTCCTCAATCTTCAACTATGCTAAAATCAAAATTTACAACTCTCAATAAAAATTAATTGTGTTTAAAATATTTACTAAAGGCGTGAAAGGAAAATAAAATAAAATTAGCAAAAATAATATTTACAATCACTTTTGGCAAACAAAATAAAAAAAATAAATAAAAATTAACATCAAAACAAATGAACTTTGCTAAAAGTTATGAGCACATCATGTGCACATAAATAACAACATTTTTATTACATGTTGTTGCTTTTTTGTTTTTTTTTTTGCGCAGTTCATGATGTCGTTTTTGTATATAAACATTTTCCTTTAACATAAACAAGTTTGACACACAGAAAAATGCCAAAAAAAAAAAAATAATAATTTAAATAATGAAATAAGACTTGAATTTGTAGTCGCGCGAATTATAATAAAAATAAAAAAAACATCACGAAAAATAACAAAAACATAAAAAATAAAATTGATTTATGCCAAAGCGCAGTAACGACATGTTAAAATATTTGTGTCGCATGCAAAACATATATATATATTTATTTATATATATAAAAATAAAGAATTTGCGCATGCTCAAAAGTCACACCATTGCCGAATGCAGTTGTTGTTCGCTCAGTTGTGTAATGCGAAGCGAAACGCCATGTGACACTTGAAATACTGACGAAGAAGAAGAAGTTGTGAAATAATTAAATGAGAATTTAATACTATTTCTTTTTTTTTTGCTGTATGATATTTAATTATCATAATACGCTTAACAAGCGACTGCAACGATAGATGACCTTGTGTAGTTTTTTATTTTCAGGTAGCAAATTGTTAAAAGTTGTATTTTTTTTATATTATTTTACTCAAATTGTCTCATTTTAAGTATGCCACAATTTGCGTTGGTTTAAAAGCGGAAGTTATAGCACATTTTTTGGCCTGAGGTGTATGTACTTTAGGAATGAGTTTTTGCATGTTGTGATTTCATTCATAGACTCTTCTTGACACAAAATGTGTTCTATACTTGTGTGTCGCTGTGTGTGTGTGTGTGTGTGTGTTGCCAACATTTTCAAATGCCAGTCAGTTGTGCCTGGCATATCAAATAAGCAACTTTTAGTCATCGGTTATTGTTTTTGTGAATCGTGTGAGTCGTTGTCAAGTTTGCAGTATATAAGCTGAAAGAGTATTTTGTGCTGTTAATTAGTCTAGCGTGTCATGGGCGTGTCTATGTACTGTGAAAAGTGTATTGAGTATTGTTAATGCTTATAGCGTTAATGATTTGAAATCAGTTATTGAAATTAGCATTTAACTAGGTCGTTTGGATATCATTTGTGTGCTAAATGGAAAAACAGATTGAACATTTAAAAAGAAACAATTAAACAATTATTAAATGTAGAAGAAAAATTAATTTAATTTAAAACTGTTTCCTTCGCTATGAAAATCTATTTGAAGTCAAATTCAAATCAGTGATAATTTATCACAGAAACATAGTAAAAACTAGCGAAGCACAAATCTTTTTTTCGCTCATGTTTGACGAGACAATCTTTATTTTTAAGTTTAAAACTTCTACCAGCATGGCTCAATCTGATCTCTGATCTCTAGAAGAAAGTCAAGACTCACTCATCTCCAAGCTTTTTTGTGGTGTTTGATTTTATTTTTGTTTAAACTTTTGCTTGTAAAGAAAATCGTTTTTCAAATGCATCCCTTAAACATTACTTACTCAACTTCAAGTCTTTTATGCAGACATTCTTGTGCATATCAATCAAACTTACATCAATCAACTTGGACGATTCACACGATTAAACTTCAATTACGTATCAATGCGTAATCAAAGTCACATTAGCAAATGGAAAGAAACAAATTAAAGAGAAGATAAAAAACAAAACAAAACAAAAAATGTGAAATTAAATGTTTCATGAAATGAGAATGTCGATAGTTTTGCTTTTGCCTTTGCGTTTTTTGGTTTCGTGCCGGCAGCTGTCAACATGCTGAACACTGGCAAGGCACGATGATGAGGCTGACGTTGCATTCGATGCCAATGCCGTTGCCAACGATGATGATGATGATTGTATGCACAAATGCCTGGAGCAAAAAATGCATTTTGCTATTTACAATTTAATAGCAACAAACAGCAATGAGCAGTTGAAAGCCCCACAAACAGACAGATGTACAGGCCGACGGACCGACAGACAGACATACAGACAAACTGACAGACATGTCCAGACAAATGCGAATGAACGCGACTGCATTATCGATGCTGTGGTCCGGGCGTTGTTTTAATGCCGCCAAATTGTTTATATTGGCAAGCGGTTTGACTCGTTACGATATTTGGTTGCATTTATCGATGACTTTTTCATTAACAGCTTTCAAGGCAACGACAAACGCGCTACATGCAAATTAAATGCTAACAAAAATATCAATTTTTTTTAGTGAAAACCTGAAATGTTATTATTTTTCTTATATTCATTCAACTCTGCAAATCAAAAACAGCATTTTCACACTACACAAAACACAACAAAAATTATCACATTTAATATGTATTTTTATTGCCAATTTTTTGTTTTTTTAAAAAATTTAATTATTATAATATTTCATTTATAAAATAATACTTGTCACATGTTGAGTAGTTTCTTATAACAAAGTTGTGTGATGTGTGATGTAAAGCAAACGATGAGTTGCGATCGCTTTGAGCAAATAATTGTTCAATGATCTTATTTGTAGTTGATTAATAATGCGTTAACCTCAAAAAGTTGTGCGGTCATGGCGTTTTATTCTTGAAATGCTATTAATTGTTTTGTGGCAATGCTCAGATAATCAGTGCAATTCAACTGATGTTGCTGTTTTCAATACACATTTGTGAGATCATGAAAGATCAGTAAAGATTAAAGTTGGATTAGTCAGCTTGAAGTGAAAACAAGTTGAATGTTGGAGATCATAGAACACTACAAATTTCAACGAGATTGCTTTAAATGTTTTAGAAATGATCTTGAGTTCTTGATCGTGCGCTTTGTGTATGATGAGATCATGTATATTAAGTAACAAATATACGTATACGATGAAAAAACAACATCGAGTCATAGATATTTTATATAAACATTGGTTGAATATAAACATGTTTACTTCGTTATATAAGATATAAAGTCTAACTTAAGTGAGTAAAGCTTCAGGTCTTTACTACAGAAAGATCATTCAAGCATATAAAAACAGAAAAAAAGTAAACGTGAAAAATAATATTAATTGAAGAAACATTTTCATAGCTGACTTGGCAACAAAATCAATCTAACGATGCCCTAACGAACTTATGATCAGCACGATCCTGCTTCACATCATCAACCTCTATGATCATCATTTCATTATCTCAGTCACACTTGAGGCGAACATGCGGCGCTAATTTTCCACTTAACTTCACACATAGTATGTATGTATGAATGTGAAAACAGCGGATAAGAGACAAGAAAACTTTAAGTATCGATGTGAATTTTACTCATTGTGCTTGTTGGTTTGTTGTTTTGTCTCTGACAATAATAAATATTGAAAGTCAGTTAAGTTCGACCAAGCGTTTGGACAGCTTTGCAAAAGGGTAAATTAAAGTTGAAAATTTATTATTTCAATGCTTGATTGCACAATCATCGGCGGCCTGTGATCATTGTAAATACACATTTATTTCGTTTTTTTTTTTTAAGTTTTAAGTTTTAAATTTCTCATTTCATTTTCTTTAATATAATAATTTACGACTATCATTGTGGCTATGCAATTATTTCTGCACTTTAAGAGTCAATGCTCGTATAAGAAGAAGGAGCCTTATTTTCGCATAGTCACAGTTCGATTATGCGCTTGGTTGGTCTGAGGAGCGAAGTTCGAAGATTGCGCCTAACTAACCCAGCGGCAGTTAAAGCGTCATAAGTCTACATAAGCCAGACAGATAGTTTCTTGGCAATGCATGGCTTAAGATGAAGATAAGAAACTGGCCTTGATCGTATATAACGACAACACTGTTGTTGTTGTGTTTGTTGTATTTGTAATGTTGCCTTTAAGCAAAAATTTTTGCGCTGTTGGAAAAACATGCTGAAATTTGTTTGACTGTCATAACTCGCTGCGAAATGCATAAATTTACGTTACACGTTTATTTTTTTCTTGGCTTCTAGCATGCGTTTTTCCTAGATTGGCTGAGGAAGATAATGTTTCTCTTTTTCTTTCTTATTTTATGGCGAATATGTCGACTTGTCGTTATGCAAATTGTGTGTGAATGTGTGGGGTGGACATTTCATTGCTTTATTGATCTATGAGCGAAAGTGTTCGAGCGATCGTTGCGAATCGTTTGAAATAAAAAATGCGGAAAGATCAAATGTTGGTGATAATTTCAGAATTCCATGTCATCATTATATGCATAAAAACTATCAATTGACTGCGGTATGTCTTCAAAAAAAAAAAGTTCAATGATAAGCAATACGT